>RJWM01042140.1:0-14528 GCA_004363535.1 Dasyprocta punctata | reverse complement strand
GTATTTTATTAAACTACATAACTGCAGAAGACACAGCATATTTAGGCATTTTTCTGACCATACCTGAAAATTGGGAATGCTCTAGGAGCATTACCCTTGCAAATTTTAGGGGTCTACTATACATGTCCGGTGAGTGGATATTGTTAATGCTCCTTAGGAGCCCCTCAGTCACCTTCCTCCTCACAATTCTTTGTCTCCCTGCTCCTCCAACAAAGGCACGCCCTTTGATAGACAGTCTTGGCCAGAAAACCTAGCTAGCAGGAAGAAATAAATTGGACTCTGTGTTTGAAGATGAAACTGTCTAGCAGGGCACATTAGCACTGAGAGGCTGAGGCAAGTCTGAGCCCAGCCTAGGCAGCTTAATGATTTAGTGAGACTCTGTCTCAAAATTAAGAAAAAAAAGAGGGGGCTATATAGTTCTGTGAGAAGATACAGTTCAGTGAGAAGGCCCTGGGTTCTATCCCCAGTTAAAAAAAAATGAGACTCTGATGCACTTTGAGCTTCAGTGTTTTAGCTATGATGACCCTGAATAAAGCTAGTCTCCAGTTATACTCTCATTCCTGCTGGGTTTCTCTTTTGCCTCCAGCCAGATCTTTTTCTTCACTTCTCTTTTAATGAGAAAACTTCTCCGATAGGGCACTTAAACAAGACTTTCCACTTCAGGCTCTGCTCCTAGGGTGAATCACCTGAAAGAGTGGTTGTACACTTTCTAGGTGGTGTGATACATCTTGAAGAGGTGGACGTCCAGGTAACCGTATGGAAAGCTGCAAGGTGCTCCCTACAATCTAGAGATATAAAAACATGACCCTCACTTGAGTTTGGGAAAGGTCAAGAGTGCTGTAAGTGCTGTCAGACACCCACATTGGAGACCTAGAAGCAGCTACCTTAATGGTAGAGTCATCTGTAGAGATGGTCCTGACCCCAAACGATGAGGTGATAAGAAATCTGTGAGTGTTTCATGGACCCATTTGGGCCCAGAAGAGCAGTATAGAGTGTAAAGAAAAAATTTTAGATGGATGTGGTGGTGCATGCCTATAATCCCTGTACTTGGGAGGCTTAGGCAGACAGATCGCTGTGAGTTTGAGACCAGCATGGGCTACATTGTGAGTTCAACGCCAGCCTGAACTGTACAATGAGACTGTTTTAACTCCCCTCAGTTAAAAGAAAAGACTGGTATAGTGGTAAAGGAACTACTGCAATGGTGTCTTGCAATGGGAAGAGACGCGGCTTGGCTTTACAACAAGGACAAATAGGAATAGAAAATTGCTAGCGGTAAGGGAGATTCTTGCTAGACTGGCTCAATAGACTTTTTGCTAAAGGCATCCAGGGTAAGATATCAACAGTAGTTATATACCAAGGGTGGGGGATGTTCATCAAACTGACTTAGCAGGATTTGTGCTCAAGTTGGAATTTACAGGGACCGGGAGAGGAGGCCAAGTTTGGCCCTAGCTAGAAAGGACTCAAAGGAGCCTCATTCAGGTTTGGTCAAAGGAGAGAACCTTGTCCAGACTCTTTGGTTTAATATACTATCTGATTGGGCACAGAGACTTCAGTTAACAGTGAGATGTACCTTCAGGTAAAAAAAAGTGTCACAAATCACCACTGAATTCATTCCAAGTGTACCGTTCCCAAATAAACTACTTTGTCCATTGATTATTTTGAATAAGGGTAACTGAGCATCAGCCAACACAAGAAAAATTTGCCTTTCTCTCAGCTGGTTATAATAAGGTATAAGTTTTCTCATTAAGGGAATTTTACATTCATAAATGAAATTTCCTTAAGTGAAAGTATCTGCCCCAAGCCGGGCGTGGTGGCGCACGCCTTTAATCCCAGCACTCGGGAGGCTGAGGTAGGCGGAGCGTTGTGAGTTCGAGGCCGGCTTGGGCTACAACGCGAGCGCAAGGCTGGCCTGAGCTACATAGTGCGACCCTGCCTCAAAAAACCAGGGCCGGGAGTTTGGCTCAGTGGCTCAAGCGCCTGTCTGGCAGGCGCAAGGTTGTGAGTTCAATCCCTGGTGCCGCAAAAAAAAAAAAAAAAGTATCTGCCCCAGAAAGAGCTACTCTTAGACAACTTTTATCACCCGAGAGACTTTCACCTGACAGCCAGTCAAACTTTATCAACTATGCATTTTCTTCCCTCCACTTCCCATAGTCTGCAGCCACCTCCAAGCTCCAAACTCAGGATGATGAATGGATTTCAGTAATCTGGCTCCTTCCTGGAGCCTCGTATTTTGTGCACTTGGACAATGTATATTGTTTTTATCCTATGATTCTGTCTTATAACAATTTGATTCCTAGACCAGCCACAAAATCTAGAAGGGCAAAAGGAGGGATTTTTTTATCCTTGACATCACTCAAAATAAAATGGAACCATCCCAGATCAAGGGAGCTGCAAGATCAAGGGACCCCACAGAAAATGCTGAAGACCCCAGAAAGGCCCCATAAGAGATTAATAATTGACTATGATCACCTCTTGGTCTCCAGGCTTTCACACTGTAACCACTGCTAGATTCAGCCAGGTAACAGCATCACGTTCTCTGCCTTTCTCTCCCTCTCCCTGCTTTGACCCCAGCCAGAGAGATATCACAGGTAGCACAGGTGAGTTAAGGAGAAGGGAATGAGGAGAAGGTCCACAGGTTCTTTCCCATGGAGGCTTATGAAGCAGGCCAGTGCTAGAGAAGGGTAAGCTCTGACTTCAGGTTTGGATTTCTGATTATTATCTGAGAAAGACTGCTGCGTATTGTTTCTAAAATCAAACGGTTTTGGTGGACCGACGTTAGAGAGTACAATGGCTGCAGCACCAAACAAGCCCAGTCTGGGAACCAGTGCCATGCACGGGCCTCCGGCAGACTGGGAACAGCCAGACCCCAGCCCCTTCTGGTGTGTGGGTTGGCAGACAAGAAGTATTCCCCCGGCTTCCAAGCCACTGGCTTATCCAGAGAAACACAGGCTGTGATGATAGCTATCCAGTAAAATACAATTGGATGCCTGCAGTGCTTTGGAGTTTCACTAACATTGCAGGTCTAGGGCCAGAGGTCTGTCTGACCATAGGTTCAGAGGATATCACTAAGCAGTGTGTCATCTGGGGTGGGGGAGGTCTCCTTCTGAGGACTGCAGCCATTGTTGATTCCCTATGGTTTTGTTTTGAGGTCCTATGTCATTTTCATTGTTTTGTTGGGTTGGGTTCTATTCTCTTTTGTTTTGTTTGATTATGTTAAATCCCAAGGCAAGAGAAGCTATTTTAAGGATAGCAAGATATATTATGGTAGCAATTTTGGATTTACTAGTGGCTTGTTTTGAACTCCTTTGTCACATTCATTGTTTTGTTTTTTGTTTTTATCATTTCTATTCTATTCTGTTGTTTGATTTTTACTATGTCTGAAGTTATCTGCAGCTGTTTTGAAGACATCAAGGGGCATTGCGGTAACTACTGTTGATTTCATAGTGTTTTGAAGTCCTGTATCTCTTACACTGTTTTGTTTTGATTACTTTTATTCTGTCGTATACTCTTTAAAAAAAAAAAGATTTTACAACTACAAGTGACTAAGAGCAGCTGTAGATCTTCTGCATGGACAGGAGAAGTTTTCTCCACTGAACAGAATTTAAAGTGATGGAAGGAGACAAAAATAACGTTTGGCTCCCATTCTATGGGTCATGCTCATACAACATATGGTTACATAAGCACCAAGCAGCAGCGACTTCCCTAAGAGAAGCCCCGTGCTAATTCTGTCAGCTGCTGGCTCCCAGGATAAAAATGTCTATTGGATGAGGTTCTGAAACAGCAGGTTCTGGAACTTTTTGATGGGCAAAGTGCCAGGTGACTCAGAGCTGTGTAAGGCAATTAAATGTGCCACATCATCTTGTGTGTGTGTGTGTGTGTGTGCGTGCTATCTGAATATGCTGGCTTTAGAACAGAGAGAGCCCATCTCCATAGCTGGTCAAAACTATGTGTGACCGTACCACACACCAAGTCATTATGGAGCACCTCTCAGTACTCAGGGTTAAAAATAATAAAACACAGACATAAAATGCAATGATACAATTTGATGTGTGCTCTTCTTTCAGTGCAAGAGAGGGGATGATTATGACAGAGGTGATGATGAAGGTGAGTTTTGATCAGGAAATTGATAGATCTCAACCTCTATGGTGCATTTGGAATCACTTGGAATGCCTTAAAGTGCCATGTTCTACCTCTGAGAGATTATGATTTGTTGGTCTGAGTTCCTGTCTAGGTACCAGAATTTTTTAAAGAACACACACAGACAGACACACACACACACATATGCACATGCACACATATGCACACACATGCACAATCACACGCCAGTCACATGTAGAAGCTATTTTTGCCCACTGCATAACTTAAATTTGCAAATGGGGTTGGAATAAACAACACATGTCTAAAAATTTTATACCATCAGATGCAGAATTTTTGACATACATTTAAAAAAGTCCCTGTATCAATTTTCTCATTTCTTTCTTCTCCTCTTCTTGCTCCTCCCTCCTCCTCCTTCTCCTCCTTCTTTTCCTCCTACTTCTTCTACTTTTTCTTTTTCTTTCTGGTTTTTTGAGATGGAGTCTTGCTATGTAATTCAGGCTGATCTTGAACTCAGTAGATAGCCCAGGCTGGCCTCGAACTTGTCATGATCCTTCTCAGTGCTGGGACTACAGGTATGTGCCACCATGCCCAGGTTCATTTCTTCTTCTTCTCCTTCTTCTTCTTCTTCTTCTTCTTCTTCTTCTTCTTCTTCTTCTTCTTCTTCTTCTTCTTCTTCTTCTTTTTTTAAACTGGTCCTCTTCATGTTTTAGTTTCCTCATCTTTGTTTCTACTAATTGAACTTTATTCTCAGCTATAATAGGCCTGTTTCCCCACCCACTCCACCCCTTCATACCTTGATCCACCATTTGTGAGGTGACAATTGATGCTATTATAGTTATTTGTCATGACACAGAACTTTGAAAAGAAGAGACATGCTGATTCCTTTATGGGTAGATCAAGTAGTCTGATTTATATCCCAACTTTATTTGGGCAAGTTTTAGTCATCAACAAGGAAAATGCTTGGTGTAAATAAAGCCTGAAACTAGTGTCCTTCTTCAAACCTTTCCACCTTCTCCTCCTCTCTCCTTCTACCATCTCTTTTCCACCAAGTGCTTGAGAACCTGCTATGAAGTGCATACTTAACTACACTGAGAAGTTGGAAAATTAAATCATAATCTGTTTTCAATAAATACTTTTTTTTTTTTGTACCAGGGATCAAACTCACAACCTTGCGCTTGACAGGCAGACGCTTATGTTGCTGAGCTAAATCCCCAGCCCTAAATACTTTATTTTTAATTCTTTCTTCTATTGTATTTTGCCTTTTTTATTACTGTTTTGCTCTTCTACATGTTTTTTTTTTCTTCCTCTTTCACCCTTTTCCCCGGCCTATCCATGCTCACTGCCAAGAATCCCTAGGAGCTGTTAATCATCACATTGGTCCCCCTAAATGATCCTAAGGCCCTCCAAGAGGTGCTTAACTTGTCCACTGCCTCTCAGCCTAGAACAATGGAGGCTTTGACCACAAAGAAGAAAGTCTAAAAAGTCACAGGGTGCCAAGTGAAAGGAATGTGATGTAATCGATATTTATTTTTGAATACCCCAAAGCCTTTGGGTATTGATAATAAAAAGTGGTGTCTCTTGAGGTAACTATTTTGAAATCCACAACATTAATTTGGATGTGTGCCAGAAGAAAAAGAACTAACACGTGGATATTCCTTGTCATTTCCTCTCTCTCTCTCTCTTTTTTTTTAAAGTGGTACCAGGGATCTAACACAACCTCACACCTGTCAGGCAGGCATATAAGCTGCTGAGCCAAACTCCCAGCCCTAGTTTTTTGAGGCAGGGTCGCACTATGTAGGTCAGGCTGACCTTGCTCACGTTGTAGCCCAAGCTGGCCTGGAACTCACAACACTCCACCTACCTCAGCCTCCCGAGTGCTGGGATTAAAGGCGTGTGCCACCACGCCTGGTTCATTTTCTCTTTTCTCAAAACTCTGCCAAAATCAATTTTGACTTGATCTCTTTGGCTTCCTGACCCTCCCCTAAAGAGGTCTTGGACTTCTTTGATGAATAACAGGGAGACAAGGGAGAGAGGAGAAGAGCAAGCGTAATTTAGGGCAGAGCTTTCCTGAGAGCTGGTTGGGATGTGAAACAGTAATCTCTGCAGTGTCCGAGGG
Source organism: Dasyprocta punctata (assembly GCA_004363535.1). Classification (NCBI taxonomy): domain Eukaryota; kingdom Metazoa; phylum Chordata; class Mammalia; order Rodentia; family Dasyproctidae; genus Dasyprocta; species Dasyprocta punctata. Next base: position 8,314 of record RJWM01042140.1, on the reverse strand, counting down.
TGTTAGGAGGAGTTAAAGAGAAAGTCAGTGTCCTTCTTTGTGGTCTTTGATTGAGTATTTTGGGGCATTCAATCTGAAGAGGCACAGAGAAAATGAGAGAAAGAGAGATAAGGAGGCCTTTAATGTGGAGTGCATGGGAGAGCTTTAGGGGCTGGGGTGTAGACGCTCTCAACAAGAACAAAGGAGTGTAGTTACCTTTATCAACTTTGGCTGGGGGAGGAGTTTGGGAGGTGGGCAAAATGACGTATTAACAGTCGATTTGAAGGAGCATCTGCCTGTGTAAAACAGGAGACAGAAAGATTTACTGGGGCTGGGGGTGGAGGCTTGGGTGGTTGTGGAGTCTTGGGATTGGAGAGAGCTCGACGCATGCGCAAAAAGGGAGCAGGAGGTTTATCTCTGGAATGAGAACACAGATGTTACTCTTGGAGAGCTAAGTTGTTCCTCTGGGTCCAGTACGAAGTTGAGGGGATGTCATGTTACAGATAGCTAAGCCCCAAGCTAGCAGTACCTATCAGTCTTTTTTGTTTTGTTTTGTTTTGTTTTTTGCACCAGGGATTGAACTCACAATTTTGCACCTGCCAGACAGGCACTTAAGCATTGAGCCAAACTCCAGGCCCAAGTTTTTTAAGGTAGGGTTACACTATGTAGCTCAGGCCAGCCTTGTGCTTGCGTTGTAGCCCAAGCCGGCCTCAAACTCACAACGCTCCACCTACCTCCGCCTCCTGAGTGCTGGAATTAAAGGTGTGTGCCACCACGCCTGGCTTCCCTGTCTGTCTTCTTAACAACTCAAGGTATTTAAGAAATTCAAGTGAAGAACTTAGATTTTTAAACATTTGTCAGACTATGATGCTGCCCTAAAGTTGGCAGAGTGATGAATCCATAAACTGAATAGGTGTTTGTTAATTCAACTATGCCCCTGATTTCCGGTCTAGCTCATGAAACCCAGTCTGGGTTTGATCTTTATACCTAGTTCATCAGACTGGAGACTGGTAACTACAGGTGTTCTGGTTGTCTCTTATCCAAAAAGCCTTCAGCACATAGAGTTTTAGCTGATGTTTCTTACCACAGGTGGAAAGGGTTTCTTAAAAGTGCAAATTAATTAATTAATTAATCAATTTATTTGAGAGAGGGTCTCACTCTGTAGGCCAGACTGGCCTCAAACTCACAGGGATCCTCCTGCTTCAGGCTCCCTAGTACCGGGATTACAGGCGGACATCACCAGACCTGGCAGCAAGCAGTTTTAAACTTGATCTTTTAATTATTAAAAAAAACCACTGTACAAAAATCAACATTGTATGCTGTCTTCTTTAGTCCAAAGTTTTGTCATTGAAAGGCCAGATGCCAAAATATTCACTGTGGTCTGGCTAAAAGGCAATGCAAGTCCCCCCTCCCCCCCAGAGTGAATCAAAAGAACTAATGCTGGTGAAATACACTGCAGCTTGTCCCTGAGAGGCCTCACCCTCCCCACTCTGTCCTCGTCTTCGCTGGACTTAGGTCTGTCTGGAAGCCCGGGGAGGTCTAATTCTACAAGTGACCAAGAAAATTCCTAGGTAAGAAAAAAACTTATCTTAAAATGAAAATGAGAAATCCAGATTGGGTTTAAGGACTGTGTCCAATTGGAAAAGGAGGAGTCATTCTGAATTTCACACTGAATCTGGTGCTACAACTTGACTTTAGATTTCTATCTGAGTCCTAGTGATATAGGGGAATGAAACTCCCAACCTACTTTATGTCCAGCACAAGCTCGTGTTCTCTAAAATCAAAGAATGAATTTTAGGAACAACGGAGGGTAAGAGCAGAATATATTTACTGAGAGAAAACAAGCTTCTGTCTGAGGGACAGAAGGGGTCCCGAGTGGGTTGCCAAAGACTGTCATTTCTAGGAACTTTTATAGAGTAAAACCATGAGGTTAGAGGAGTCCAAGGTGGGGGGAAATGGCAACCTGTAAGGTGGGAATAAGGTGTGACATAATTATGGTTAATCAATAAGACTAATTGCTCAGGTAAAATTGATTAAATCATGGACAGATGGAGAGGTGAGTCATGTAGTAAATGGGGGATGCTTAACAGCAGTGACTCTTCCTGTAGGGGGTTGGGATGCTGACTCCTGACTTCCTCAGGGTGATAGAGAACTATTTGGACTGTCGACCCTTAGGATGTGGTTGTATTTGTTTTGCCTTTTGTCTTGAGATCTGGCCCACAGCAAGAGATGTCTGTCTCCTCAGAGGCCACAAGGTATCTGGGTTTCTGCACTGGCTCCTTTGAGGGCCTAGCCCTGTCTGACTGCCTATAATATTTCTAACTAACTTAGCTGCCTGTAATACTATAACAAGAGAAGACTGACAAAACGGTGAGGAAAGCATTAAAAGGGCTCCGGGGAGGATACTCTCTTGCAGGTTACGTTGTTTTGTTGGTAATGAGAGGCAGCACCTTTAACTTGCACATCCTGGTCCTCGGCATCTAACACTTCCGACAACACTGACAGGGACTAGGAGTCGGTCTCATGCCTTTGGTCCTTTGGCGGAGGCAGCAAAGAGAAGAGACATCACACAGGAAACGGTAGAAGAGGGCGCAAGAGTGGATGAACTGAGACCCAGAGGAGTGACTGCCCTTGGGGTCACCCCTTAGGCTTATCCTGAACTCTTTCTTTTGCATTCCATATGTGATCCACAGACTTACCCTGCTAAATTTCCTTTACAACGTGTCTACTTCTCAGTACCTGGTTGTCACCCTGAACCGTCCATAATGGAGCCACTATCATCTCACTGAATTGTGCAGTGACCTCCCAACTAGTCATCCAGTGGGATGAGACAGAACTACACAATATTTAATCCCCCACTTCCTGCCTTCCCTCTCTGAATTCTGACCTTTTTCCTCTTACCTATTCTCCCTCAACTACACAGGCCTCCTTGCTGTTCTTCAAATATACCAGGCAGGCCCCAGCCCTAGGACCTCTGCCCTTGCTGTTCTCTTTTTAGATCACTTTCTGCCTAGATGTCCGCGTGGCTCAGTCCCTCCGTGACCTCCTCCAGGTATCCGCCTGAGAATCATCTTTACAGTGAAATGCTTCCTGATTGTCCTCCTTCAAGTTGCACACTTTTTGGGTTCTCCTTCTGTGCTTTGTTTTTATCTATTGCATTTATCACCATTGTGCATTCTATATATTTTACTGACCTGTTTTGTTTCTTTCTCTCTCTCATTCTCTCTATCTCCCTTAAATGAAAGTTGCATGATGGCAAAGAGTTTTCCTGCTTATTGTAACTCTGATACCAGAAGAATAATATAGCTATAGGAGATTATAGATCATATATAAGTATATATGATATATAAATATATACATATATTGTGAGATGAGTCAGAACAATGCTAACTGAACTCCTGAATCGTGCAAGACATTCTGCTCATTCATACAGTATTTCATTTAGTCCTTACAACAACCTTATCAGACAGGAGTGTCAGAAATTCTCAACCCCCGCTCCCACCTCAATGATTCACTAGGAGGATACAGAAGCTTTAGGATATAATCTCTCCCAAGGCTCAGATTTAATTACAGCAAAGAATACAAGGCAAAGTCGGTGAACAGAATAGGCACACTGGGAAAAGTTTAGAGGAAACCACGTTCATACTCGCAAAGGACACACAGGATGTGCTGAATTCCTTCAGCAACGTGTGACTACACATATGAAACACACCAGGTCACTCACTGGAGATTCAGTGCTAGACTTTTTTCAGAGGCTGGTCCTGTAGACTCTCTCTGTCCCAAAATTCCAGACCCTCAGAAGGGAAGTAGATGCTCAGCAAAAACCAGTATTTTACAGTTCAGGCACTGTGAACTCATTCTTGTCATTTGGGGAAATGGTGGGAACCTTCACCAATTCCAAATTCCCAACACGACTGAGACATAGCCTCATAACCGGGCCTTTTAGAAGATGGTAATTTTGGGCCTGCTGTGTTAACATTGCTCCACAGCAGGTATATTTTTATCCTCACTTTGTATATAAAAAAGGAGACTTAGAGAAGTCAACTGGTTACTTAGCAAATGGTGGCACTGAGAAAAAAACACAGTAATTGCTGTTTTAATCGTTGTTACAGACCTCTTTTTGACATAGGCTTGGGCAGCTGAGAAATGCAAGTCACATTTAATAAATGCAGAAAACTTTTTCATGCATGAAGAAAGAAGAAAGTGTGTTTCTATGTGTGACTTCTTAGAAAATACCTACAAGTTAAAAGATCTTGGAGTTTTGATTTTCTCCAGGACCTGGAGTTAACACAGGAAAACAGGATTTAATCTAGGTATTTCAAGCAGAAAGAAACTAATAGGGAATTTCTCTTTCTTTCTTTCTTTTCTTTCTCTCTCTCTCTCTTTCTTTCTTTCTTTCTTTTTTTTTTTTTTTGTATCAGGGATCAAACTCACAACCTCGCGCTTGCCAGGTTGCCCTTACTGGCCGCCCTCTGTGGCCGCCTCACCTCTCGTGCCTGGGGCAGTGTAGACACATCCTCAGGGTAATGTCATTTCCTGTTCTCGGGAGAATCGGAATTCCGATTTCCCTGACTTCTCTCCAGCTTGCTTTTGATGCCAGTCATAGACAGTCCCGAAAGGGGAACCTGTCACTTTCACTCAGGCGTTTCTCCTGGAGAGTGTCGACTTGACTGCAGGTTCTTTCCCTCTTTTTATGAATTCTGGTCACAATGCCATATATTTCAAGGGAAAAGAAAAGCAGGATCCTAACAGAAATATATGCTACCTCCCCAAAAATTTCCTCTGTGCAATGTTAGTCCAGAATCTGGTGATGACAGTGAAACGAAGGACAAGATCAGCCACGTGGAGTGCAGCAACACCTCCTGGTTCTCAGGTTGCAGATGAAAATATTTAAAAACTGTCTTGATGAGAAAGACTGGTGTGGGTTTGGAAGGATTTTACTGGATTCACTCTGTGACTCTGACAGCCCACGATACACTGCTTCTCTCATCTTAGTCACCAGGGAAGTTTGCAGCAACCAATTTACTTGGTTTCGAGTTTCTCTTCCTCTTCTTAAGACCAGCCTTTCGTTCACTTTGCCACTTTCTGACTCACAATATTTTAAATCCCCTACATTTTCTACATGCAGACCATAAAATTGTGAGTGATGCAAGGTTGAGCAGGGGAGGGGCAAAAATTAGAGTAGAAGATTAAAGTTCAGTGTTACTTGTGGACTTAAAATGTGAACAATATAGATCAAAATTAATTAGGCAATTTACTGACTTAGGGAGACCCTGTTTCAAAATAATTTTTTTTTTTTTAAACAAGGGCTGGGGACATAGCTCAGTACAAAGACTCTTGGTTCGATTCACACAGTATCAGGAGTTCTAGGTCAGGAATCAGGAGTGAAGATTACGTATTAGAACAAAAGATGCTCCTAACATCACTGTCCTTCAGGAAGTATAAGAGTTTTAGGGGTCCTATATCAGGAACAGGGGGCATCGATGGAATGCATTATCTCTGATTGTGTCACAGCCTTGCTTTATAATGCTTCTCCTGGGATGCTGGTGCCCACATCTTGGCAGTCCTCCCAGAATGCCCTCTGCACAGTTCTCCCTGATGCATTAGGAGGTCAGCATGGAAAGGATTTCACCTGGCTTGTTCTGATTTTCCAAATTCTCTGATACAGATTTGCTTTGAGTTCTTGTTGTCATGGCTTATTATCCTCTAAAAGATCATCTGACCTACTTTGTTTCCAATTTCTCAGTTTTCAAAAACTCCAGTCACGAAACATCATTTTCCTTTTCTTCTTACATCCTACGGATTCACTTTCATAGTGGATTTGTGGCACTCCTGATAGAAGCATTTGTGACTGGCATTGGACCGTGTTGAGTTGTCAGCTGCAGGGAGTAGCTTCAAAGTGTGAGGGTGGCTTCAAACACCTGGGGCAAGCAGCTGCACAGCTCCACGCTGCGAAGTGGAGAAAACAGTGAGGAGGGAAGGAAGAGGCTGCTCAGTGTATGCAACCTTCAAAATCAAGAAGAAGCAGAAGGGAGAGGAAAGACACACACACACACACACACACACACACACACAGAGATTCTTCCAAAACAATACATGATTGTTTGAAGGCAGAGGGAGAAGGATGCAAAATATAGTAACAAAGAAAATAGAATTTTGTACTAGTAAACCAAAATCAGCTACTCGTTATAGAACAATACATCTTTAAATGCAATTGTCAAGCGAGAGAAGAACTACTTAGATTTGGGAAGATGTCTGTGAGGGCCAAAATGAAAAGGGAGCTAGAAATCTTCACCCAAATTCTGAAATAAATAGAATCCAATCTATGCAGTTCAACCTTCTCGTCCATTGTCTGGTTTAACCCCTATTATTTTTTCAACAAATTACCACAAAATTGGTGATTTAAAAACAGCAAAAGTTTATTCCCTCAGAGTTATGAAGGATAAAATCGAAAATAAGTATTACTGGTTTCAAACAAGGTGACTACAGGGCCGCACTCCTTGTAGGGGAGGATATGTTCCTTATCTTTCCCAACACGGGGACTGTTAGTGTCCTTAACTTAGATTTTTCCCTCCTCTTCTCTCTGTCTTCTGTTTGTGTCAAATCTCTCTCTGATGCTCCCTCATAAAATATATTGGATGGCCCATTACCTGTACTGCTTACTCAACCTGGCTGGATTTATTCACTTCTGATCCTGTTAATCTTTGAGATCTAGGTGACTGAAAGCAGGAAGTCCCACTTCAGGCAGGAGGATAGTCAAAACAAATTGGATCTAAGATGGCTGCCAGAATGGCTGCCAGACAACCTCTATTTTCATTATAGTTCTATTTACATGCTAAACAACACACGGTTCAACACCAACACAATTAACAACTGCCAGAACAATGACAGGGAAAAAACCTTAAGGGGAACAGAAAGAGGTCTAGTCTGAATTTCCAGAAAATCTCCACCTATTCTCAGAAAATGATGAATATTTCTCCCCTTATTTATTTATACTTTTCTTTTCATACTGGGGATCAAATTTACAACCTCATGCCTGCCAGGCAGGCACTTAGGCCACTGAGCTAAATCCCCAACCCTATTTTTTTGAGACAGGGTCTCACTATGCAGTTCAGGCTGGACTTGAACTCACTTTGTAGCCCAGGCTGGTCTCGAATTTGCAACAATCCTCCTTCCTCAGCCTCCAAGTGCTAGGATTAAAGGCGTGTGCAACCATGCCTAGCTTCTCCACTTTATTTAGCCTCATTTCTTTTATTTTTGTTTTTATTTTTGTTTTTATTTTTTGAGACAGGGTCTAACTGTGTAACCCAGGCTGGCCTCAATCTCTCATCCTCCTATCTCAACTTCCTGTGGACCAGCATAACAGGTGTGAGCCACCATGCCTAGCTTTCTTTCATCCTCTATCTATAACTTCCCCAATGTCCAAGGGTAGAGAAGCTAACTTGTGAACCAGACTGTTTCTCCTAATTTCTGGCTAAGTGGTAAACCTTTTACTGCTCAATCAGTGACTGGTCTAGTTACTGGTTCTGTGATTCCATGGGGAAAAAGGACCCTGCTTAGGTTACAAAAAAGCAAAACAACAAACAAACAAAACCCAACTGGTAGTAAGTCTTTAGGTCCCACCTTAATAATCTAGTTTTTTTCTCTCCCTCCCTAGCTATTTTTTCACTCTTGGAAGAACCCAAGACTCCTTCCAACACCCACCTCTTCCCAGAATCATTCTGGTACCCACGGGAAAGGGAGGGCTTCTTGTGCTCAGCATTTCCTGCTGGGTACAAATTTCAACAGGCAATTGCAATAGACTACAGATTCAGTTAGGTGTTTTGAAAAAAGGAAAAGTCACAGTTCTCTAGAAAACTAAGGAAGACTAAGGGGGCAGTGTCATTAAAAAGGACTACGATGTGTTTTCAAGGGCTTAAAACAGAGATTTTTATTGATTTTTTGGGTGTACTGGGATTTTATTAATTTTTAGAAGCTATACATTTCTATTATTTTGGAGGGTGTTATGGTTTGAGTCTGGATGTTTCCTCAAAGCCTCATGCAGCCATTGATTCATGGTCCAATACTGGGATGAAGGGTATGAGTGCTACACCCACCCTATGGTAGCCTGCACACAATATAAGGGACAGAAAGCCCTCGCTCTTTCCCTCTCTCTCTCTCTCTCTCTCCTCCCCCCCCGCTGTCTTCCTCTCTCTCTGTCTGTCTGTCTCTCATTCTCTCATTGCTTCTACAAACTGTGTGAAATAAACTTTTCCTCCTTTAACTTTGGGCATCGGGTATTTTGTCTCAGCAATGAAAAAAGTAACTAAGACAGAGGGGTTAACTTTCTCTTCAC
>RJWM01042139.1:0-14508 GCA_004363535.1 Dasyprocta punctata | reverse complement strand
TTTCTCCAGCCTCCATGGAAATGAAAGCCAGGAAGCTAAGTGGTGGGTGATTATGGGGTTCCACTTGCTTATTAACAGCCCACAAAGGATTATCATGGGGCTTCTAGGAGAAGCCCGCAGGGGCCTGGCGGTGTGGTGGCTGCTTCCTTTCTGGCTCTGGCACTGCTCCTCTGGGCTCTGCCTCGCATGCAGCCCAGTGCCCCTGCCCCGAGATCCCACTGGAGCGCTGGGAAACGGGGAGGCCAAGCCCTTGTGAACTGTGCCTGCCAGGGGCTGCAGGCAAGCGGAGACAGCGCACACCAGCCTCATGGTGTCTACTGCAGACATTTCCCATTGTCCTTTGGAGCAGATCATACAGGCAAGTTGCTAGAATAGGGTAGGGCAGGAAATTACTGTCAAATCCTGTGTCTTCAAATAAAGGATGTTTGCTTGTTTGTTTTGAGACAAGGCTTCCCTATGTAGTTCAGACTGGCCTTCAACACACTACGTAGCCCAGACTGGTTTTGAAATCATGGTGATCCTCCTGCCTCAGCCTCCTGAATGCTGGGGTTACAGGCGTCAGCTACCATGCTCGGCAAACGAATACAGTTTTATGGGGTAAGGGTCCCAGGTCCTTTGGTTCTTTTGCACGTCACCTATAGCTCCTTTCAAGCTGTGGATTGTGGAGCTGCAGTGATGGTAATATTTGCTCTCTGGTCTTGGGAAACAAACGCTGGCCTCGGTAGGGGCAGAGTGTGGATTTCAGAGTTGCTTGCATAGAGATTCAAATGTCATCTTTACTTTTCTTCTGCTTCACCTCAGACATGGTACTTCCTGCCTGGCACCTCAGTCTTTCCACTTATAGAAGAGAGTTATTTTCTTTCTTACTTTCTTGTTTTTTTTTTTTTTTTTGATACCAGGGATCGAACTCACAACTTCATGCTTGCCAGGCAGGCGCTTATGCTGTTGAGCTAAACCCCTGGCTAGAAGAGCATTAATAACATATTCAGGACATGTTTATTAGACTGTACAGTGTTCACTTTTTTTTTTTTTTTGAGATGGGATCTTACTACATTGCTCAGACAGGACTTCAGCTCACAATATAGCCTCAACCTCTCAGCAGTCCTCCTGCTTCAGCCTCCTGAGTGCTGGGATTATACCCATGTGCCACCACACCTGGCTCTGTGTTTATTCTAACTGCTTGCAAACACTAACTTGTTTCCTCCTTCTGGCAAGTCTGTGAGGTGGGTGCTGTAATGATCGTCCCCATTCCATAGAGGGGGAAGCAATGACCCAGAGAGGTTTAATAACTTGCCCAGGATAACACAGCACTGTTCATTCAAGCACAGGCAGTGTGGCCGCATAGGCTGTGTCCTTAAAGTGCTGCAGCACATGGCCTGCACCGGAACTTAGTGAAGATTAAAGGACAAGGGCCAGCGGGACTGGACCACTGGACCCAGGATGCAGCAGGAGCTCAAGCTGTGTTAGCTCACGCTTTCCCTCACCTTCTTCCCGGAACTGCTTTGCTTTGCAAATCTGTCCAGAACAAGGGTCCTGGTGCAGAGTTACAGAGACTGAGGTCATCACATCCCTGCCGGCCTCCGCCAAAGCTCGCTAACTCGAAAGGGGCCATTGGCCTCCCTCCCCCTGCTGCCACCCGCTCCGTCCTACTGTTTAGTTAATAATAACATATCATGTTCTGTCGCAGATGCAGATCAGAGCCGTGTAATTATTTATGGAGAAATAGACAGATGAGTCCCTGCTTGGACCATTTCCGCAGGCAGCCCTACCTCTCACTTAGCATCCCCCTCTCCCCTGTCTAATAACACTGTCCACTTTAGATCCCAGGGCCTTGATTTATTAGGTAATTTGTTTCTTCTCCGTGGCTCGGGCCTGCCTGTCATCAATATAATAGAATGATGGAAGTGCAAGCTGTAGACACCAGACATTAAAAACTAGGCAAATATTACCCATTTCAACTCCTTGTCCAGTCGCAGCCAATCAGAGCGAGCTTCGGCCGCTGCTTGTCTGAGAAGAGGAGAGGGGTGACGGAAGGACACCCGTCACCCCGGACTTCTTGCAAAATGGCTCTTTGCAAATGGGGCTGCTGAGTGGCTCTGCTGGAGGGTGCTTCTGGGAAAACGTCCCGCGGAACAGACGTGTGCATGCCTATACCTGGACGCACACGCACAAACGTGTGTGCAGCACATGTGTGCACGCAGGCACACAGATGCATACGGAGCAGCCTAATCTGAGAGACTGCAGAGAAGGCAGAGGGAGCCGCGGAGCAGGGGCAGCTCCCCTTGTCTCTCTCTCGGCCGGAATCACCTCATTTGTCAAACGAGGAGGTGGATTAGGTGAGCCGCGAGGGGCCTTCTAGCACTCACACGCTGTGGTGTGGCCAAGGTTACCTGAGTGTAAGAAGCGGGTCAGATCCTGATCCCCTGCTGGTTGATGCCCGCGAGCGTGCTTGGCACACTTCCTTACTTCCGGTGCCCGTGATCGTGACTGTGGCCACAGTTACCAGTCTGTGCATGACCCGTAGCTTTATGACAATCACTGACGTGGTAACTGGGAAGTGATCTCTAGCATCTCATCAGGAGTCATCGGTGCCATTAGCTCCGAGAGCGTCAGTCTCATCCTTGGCACCATTGTGACGCTAATTTTGCTGCAGGTTTGACACAGTCAAGGTATTAGTGACTGTGCACAGAGGTCCTAGGAAAAGGGGCGCTATTCATAATTATCTCCATTTAGTCTGTGGGGTAACCGAGGCATGAAGCAGCTGGTTAACCTTTTGAAGTCATGCAATAGGAAATGCTGGATTTGGGATGTGGACATGTATCTGTCTCCAGAACAAGTTTGCATCACCGGCATCATAGTCACGAACCCTCTCAGCATGAGCCCACCACAGACACGCACATTAGTGCCACCAAGTCACTGGGCGGCGCCTTTTTCTATTACTTTAGCTTGTTCTTTTTTTTTTGAAAGAATCTCCCTGTGTATCCCAGGCTGGCCTGGAACTCATAGTGATCCTCCTGCCTCAGCCTCCTGACTGCTGGGGCTACAGGCATGTGCCATGGCTCCGGGCTTCAGTAATGTCTTTTTGATCACTCCTGACATCATCACTGGTATCACTAATGTCATCATCAGGATCAATACCACCAATATCATTACTACCAGCATTGTTTCAATACACATGTCATTAGTCCTCATCAGTAACATTGTCATTGTTGCTTTCTTCAGGACAGTCGGCATCAATGTTCTAATCAATGCATTATTTTACGGTCATTGTTAATATTGATCATCATTACTAATATCACTATTTTCACCAGCCATATTATGGTCCCTGTCACCAGCTCGGTGGACACCAATATCATGATCCATGTTATCAAGAACAGAGTCATTAAGACTACCGTGAATCTCACCAGCCATAAGGAATCAGCCAGCAGCTCCTTCTGTCCCTGTCTGGGGACTGAGCCCAGGCCCCCACACTGAGCTGACCTTGCCCTATTTTAAGACAGGATCTTGCTAAGCTGCTAAACTGAATTCACAAGATGCCCTGGGGACCCCTCTCCCAATTGTGACAGTGAAATGTACCTCCAGATGCTGTGAAATGTCCCCTGGGGCATTTGTCTCTCTGTCTGGGAACCATGGAGATACTATGTACTCAGCACTCTTTAAAAAGCCTGGAAAAAATGAGTGCCCAGCAGGTACCATCGCGGGGGACCTCCAGAAGGCCCATTCTAGTGGTTGGAGACAGACAATGAGAACGATAGATAAGGAAATTGTGTCACTCTAGGAAATAACTTATTAGGGGAGCAAGTACGTGATATTTGGGGTGATGGTAGGTGCTGGACAGGATTTTTTTTTTTTTTTTGGTTTGTTTGGTTTCTTTCTGAGACAGGTTCTCATTATGTAGTTCAAGTTGGCCTTGAATGTGCTAGGTAACCTACACTGGCCTCCAACTCACAGTGATTCTCCTGCCTCAGCCTCCTGAGTGCTGGGATTACTGATTTGCACCTCCACACCCAGCCAAGGTGTAATTCTAAAAAGGTGGGCAGGGTATATCTCGGAGTGTTTATTATTTTTTGGTTGAATTATTGCATCTGTCGTGATGTTAACTTGTATCACAGTGATGTTTACTGTATTTGTCTCTTGACTGTCTTCAAATTCAGAAAATAAGCTCCAGGAGGGCACAGTGTCTCCATACTGTGTAGTTCTGTACCAATTCTACTGCCTTGTTTTGATTGACTTTGTTCTGTTATGGTTTGTTGGATTTTACTATCTTTAAAATTAAATTAAAAAAAATTGCAGACTTCATTCCACTCAGAGTTCATTGCAAACGCTTTTGCTGGGACGAAATCTGACCACAAGTGTCTCATCAAGTGAAGAGCTTTCCACCTTGGGCAGTGCCTTCCTCTATGTGTGGCCAGTTCTTTTTCTTGAGCTCCCCATCACTGGTGATTTCAGGGGTGGATGCCATGACCACATCTCAGGGTACTGCCAAGAAGACAGAAGCCTTCCATGGAGGCGACACAGGGTCTGTGGGCTTCAGTGATCACCTGGGTCACCCAGAGGGCTCATTAAATAGATCACTGAGACCACCCCTGATATTCTGACTCTGTCCCTTAGGGAGGGGTACAAGGCCCCAGTTGAGTCACTGTTGTTTCAGGTTCTAAAAGTCTGACATCCTGTTTTATTTGTTTGTTCTTAAGACTGGGCCTCTCTGTGTTGCTCAGGCTGACCTTGAATTCCTAGGCTTAGGAGATCCTCTTGCTTCAGCCTCCTGAGTAGCTGGGACTACATGTATGCACTGCCATGCTTAGCTTTGCTAGGTACAAAATGCAGCTCTCTGGGGCCTGCCAGTCCCTTGGCTCCTGTTGAACTTTGAACTTGTCTTCCCTTGAGATCTTAAATGCCATTTTGTCCCTATAGCCCCAACACCCCCTCCTTTTTTTTTTAAATTTGAAATGGTTTCTGCCTTAATGTGACCAGGAACCATGATGATCAACTTAACTGGATTAAGGGGCACAGAGCAGGTTAGTAAAACACACTGCTGAGTGTGCGTGGGTGAGACACGTCCCCAGGGAATGTGGGAACCACGCCACATTGCTAGGCCCTTTCTAGACAGAAGAGAAGCTTCTAACTCATTCCCCTCCATCCTGGGAGACTGGTTGGGACCCCAGGGTTACCTTGTGGCCATGGTAATAGACCACCTGGGCCTCTGAAGAAACAGCTGCAAAATCTCCCTTAAAGTGGCAGAGTTCAGGAAGGGGTCGGGCCCATTTTTGGGGCCCAACCTCTCCACACCTCGATAAGCTGGAGAGGTCAGCCCTCCTGAAGACTCCTGGTTTTGGTCCTGCCATTATTCAGGGAGATGTGACAGTTGTCAATCAAACAGTCCTGATGCAATCTTCGGCCAAACCCTGCGGTGGCACCTCTGGCAGGTGTCTACCCTGAGCGCGGTGGCCTTGAATCTGGAGGCTTGTATCAGACCAGTTTGGGCCAATCAGCAGGCTCAAATTTATACCAGTCAACATGCTTGAAATTGGACCATCCTAGCCCTGAATTCAGACCAATCAGCAGGCTCCAAATTTGAACCAATCACAGGCCGACAGGTGCCATAAAACCAGAACTCCCTCCTACTTTTTAGATGGGCTTCACTTGTTGATTATTGGTTTAGTGTTTTGTCCTGCCACATGGGTCTTGTTCAAGTAAATCTTCCCCCTGCTGCTCTTGTAAATCTCCTCCTGAGCCTGGACTTGGAAGGTCCTGTAAATCTCCCCAGGGTTATATGCTAAGTAAGGTGGCCAGAACACTGAGAGTTATGAAAAGAGACCAGCAGCCAGCAAAGATCAGCATCAGGGAGCAGCCGCTTGGCAGAATCTGCTGACGGCAGCTGGCAGTGGCAGTGTTGACAGCTATAATACTAGGGGTTGAGGGCCATTGGCACTTGAAGCTCCAGCCTGCTCCAGAGCTGCACTTTGTCGATATTGTGAATCAAGTAGAAGAACCCTCCCTTGAATGGTGACAGTTTTCTTCTTAGTGCTCTTCTCCTGTGCTCTGCATCCTGGCCTCCACTCCTTTCTGCCGTGATGTCCCTGCACTAGAGCCAGCCAGCCATGGACCAAACCCTCTGAAACTGTGAGTTAAGTTAATCATTTCCTTCTTTAAATTGTGTAGCTCAGGTATTTTGTCCCAGCAATGAAAAGTAAGCACTAGAGTCAGTAAGTAATTCCTTTAAAAGCCAAAGGTTGTAACTAACCTGCCATGAAGGCCAGGAAGCCAAGAGTCCCTGGCTCCTAATGAGGATGCAGTAATTGTGGGGAACAGAAGATAGATGGGGTGGGTGGAGAAGGACCTAGCCTGACCCAGGAGGAACAGAGGCATGGGGACTTATTCCAAGGGATTCTGGGCTCTGCCTTGAGGGATTATGGATGTATCAGGGCAGGTGTGATGTGAACTGAGCTCTGCGGCTTGAAACAAAGCACTGTAGCTATTCAAGTATTTGTGTCCTCAAAAACCTGACAGTTGTGTGACTCAGTTTAAGAACACTATGTTCCTCTCTCCCATCCACCAGGGAGAGCTCATTTTGCAAATGAAAACCAAGCCAGAAAGACTGGATTCCTTGCCCACGAGCACATAGTAAGAGGCAGAGCCTAGAACCCAGACCTGCTTGACTCTGCCCTCTGGTTGGGTTTTAAGCTTTGGAGGTGCCAGTTCTCCTAGAAGTCTGATTAAAACCCAGATGACTGGACCCCAGCCCACAGAGAGCCTATTCCTTAGTTGGAAGACCAGAGATGCAGGGGCCGTGAACTGCACTGGCGCTACACAGTCTAGGTTGGTGAGAAGCAAGAGGACATCCCTGAAAGGTTTTGGGGGGTGGCCTGCAAGCAGGAGTGGGCAGGGTGTGTGCTGTCGAGGGCAGGGACAGCTGAATCCGGGTGGGAGGTAGAGTGGGGTGGTGGAGAAGACGGAGCAAACAGGTTGGCAGAGAATGAGAGACAAGCTCTGTGTATCCTCCCAGTCTCCTCCCTGTCCTTCCTCTCGCCCATCCAGGGGGGCAGCATGCAGTAGCACTCATCTCCCCTACAGAGCCCCAGAGAGGGCTTCTCAGCCTGGGTCATTTCCCCAGCACCGCTGACTCCTTCTATCGGGTGTGATAAACCAACCCTATTTCATAAAGAAGCCATGAATGGCTGTAATCAGATACAATGTTTGCTACGCTAAACAAAATGAGCAAAAGAAAAAAAAAATGCAGCCAGGCTATAATTATGGGTGTAATATTTCAGCCCATTAGCAAAAATATCTCAGAAACCTGCTGCCCCGCCTTCTCAGCTAAAAAATTGGATGCTAAGCTGATGAAGGCAGACCAGCGCGCAGAGCACGGAAAGAGAGGCCTAATTAATTGCTTATACAATTTCTTTCTCTTTTTCTTTTTGGCTGCCAGTGGGTGCTGACAATTCTGGGTCTTTGCTGCACCCGATTAAAAAAGAGCGCTTGTCACTCTCAGACATGCGGTGCCGCTCTGGGAGTCGGTTGCTTTTCCCGGGCTCTGGCCACCTAGCCTGGCCCACGGCGAGGCAAGGGCGGCACTGGATGGGTTCAGGTTTTTCTATGAGAACAGTTGTCTTTGGTTGTTTCCTATGTGCTGGGCACAGCCGTGATGGCTTTGAACGTCTTATGTCATTGTCCCCTTTGGGAACTATGGGAGGAGGCATCGTAGTGTCCTTCTCCCAGCACCTGTGGCCTTTGCTGCAGGGGCACCCAGAGCTCCTGGGGGTAGGGAGCCCCTGTTCCCTGGGTGTGTGCTGACCAGTGAGGAAACTTACACCAGGGACCAGGCTCAAGACTGACTGCCTTGTGGGAGTAGCCGGAAGTCATCCTTGCCTGCTTCCTCCCCAGCCCTGCCTGGCCCCCTGGTCCTCCCTGAGAGTTCTTTCTCCATTAATTACCAGCTGCATGGACCCTCTTCTCAGAGTCTGCTACTAATTACTATCATTTTACTCAAGGAGACAGAAACTCTCTCTGGGAACTTAGCTGCAAAGTTGGGGGCTGGGATGTGACTCCTAAGTCTCTGCGCAGTGGCTCCTTTTGCCAGCAGCATGGATGAAGCCCCCTCCCACCCTGCAGATCACTGCTCCCTAGAGAGGCTTTCCTGTGGCTCCCAAGTCTGTTGACGCCGTTCCCTTCCATTTCTGCAGTGCATTGCCCGGTGTCCCTTGCCTGTCACCTTCCCTGCAGCAAGCTGTTCCCGTGAGACCTGGAATGGGACTGTTTCTTTCCATTCCCCTACGAAACCATGCTCCATCGACTCCTGGTGACCAGCCCAGGGCCCATCCATCCACTCAGATATCCTTCTGTCCACTCACCCATCCATCCGTCCATCCAGGACCCTGTGGGATCTCAGGACCTGTAAGAAATTCACTGCTGTACCTGCAACACTCTGCCCCACAACTTCCTACTCTCTGGGGTCTGCAGGGAGCCAGAGCAAAGTGCTCGGCCAGCAGCCACCAACCCATACCGAAACTCAGCATTGTCTGGGTGATTGTAATATCAGGATCCATACCGTTTCCCAGGCCTCTCTAGTTCCCTGCCTTCTGTCTCCAGCTTACCAAACTCTACGGGAGTCTGACCATTCCCTGTGCAAATACTCATTTATACATTTTTGTAATCAGCTGTCTATCTAACCTTTGTGTTCATTCAACTCCATCCGTCCATCCACTCAGCTATCCTTCTGTCCATCCATCCATCCATGCATCCATCCATATATCCTTCTGTCCATCCATCCATCCATCCATCCATTCACTAATTTATCCTTCTGTTCATCCATCCATCCATTCATTCACTAATTTATCCTTCTGTCCATCCATCCAACCATCCATCCATCCATCCACTAATTTATCCTGCTGTCCATCCATCCAGCCATCCATGCATCCACCCATCCATATATCCTTCTGTTCATCCATCTATCCATCCATCCACTAATTTATCCTTCTAGCCATCCATCCATCCATCCATCCATCCATCCATCCATCCATCCATGCATCTATCCATGTATCCTTCTGTCCATCCATCCATCCATCCATCTACTAATCTATCCTGCTGCCCATCCATTCGTGCATGCATCCATCCATCCATCCATATATCCTTCTGTCCATCCATCCATCCATCCATCCATCCACTAATCTATCCTGCTGCCCATCCATTCATCCATCCATCCATCCATCCATCCACCAAAGCCCTCCTTTGTGTCAGGCCCTGTTTTCAGCATCAAGCCAGTGGTGGGTAAGGATGTATTAAAAAGTCAATCTTCTACCACTGTGACTGGTGCTCGAGGAGGATCCTGATGGCCAAGAAAGCCTTCCCAGCACCTCAACTGCTCTGCCGGGTGAGCCAGGGGAGGAGAGCATTGGGGTGACTGTTCTGGCAGAGAGCAGCTACTACAATGCGTTATGAAGGCAAGAAAGGGGCGGGCACCTGCAGGGCTCACAGAGCAGGGACATTGACCCTGGGCAGTGGGGGAGACTAGGGATGGGCTTGTCCCATGCTAGTGGGGTGAAGAGTTGCTCTGGGAGAAGGGGCTGGAAGGAAGGAGAGCGGTGGTGGAATGGGCGCTGGGGAGGTGGAGGACCATTGAGAGAGACGGGCTGAGGTCCAGATGGAGGTGGGGAGGAGAGAGTGGGCTCCTGAGCTAGAGGAAGAGGTATTTGGATGTGAATGGAGCTTGGGCACTCACAGGATGTGGGAGTCCGGGAACGGGAGGGTCAGGGTGACTGCTGGTCTCGGCCTGTGCAGTGGGTGGCAGAGGTGGCCTGGAGCTGGAGCCAGGAGGGGCCGTGTGCAGGGCTTCAGCTTGGGCAGGGTGGGTGGAGGCGGCTAGGGGTTTAAGGCAGGCTGTCCTGGAGATGGTGGGGTGACTGCATTGGAATCCCCACCAGAGACAGGGCTGGGACAATGATGCCAGTGTCACCAGGCCTCATTGGGTCTGACTCCAGGCAGGAGGCAGGAAAGCCACGCAAGGCTGATGCCACCCAGCTGTTTCCTGGCAGAGGCCCCGTGCTCCGGGGGGCGGGGCCTCCCCTTCCCTGGGGGGCGGGGCTTCCCCTTCCCTGGTGCTGGCTGTAGTGCCCCCCCCCGCGCCC
This sequence comes from Dasyprocta punctata, assembly GCA_004363535.1. Classification (NCBI taxonomy): domain Eukaryota; kingdom Metazoa; phylum Chordata; class Mammalia; order Rodentia; family Dasyproctidae; genus Dasyprocta; species Dasyprocta punctata. The sequence continues at coordinate 4,384 of RJWM01042139.1, read as the reverse complement.
CTTGCAGGCATCACTTGTGCCCAGCTCGTGGGGCACACCGGGCCGCAGTGGGCCTTCTCCCGTTCCCCTTCCATCCCCAACGGCGTTCACAGGACCTTGGTGGGTTTACGCAGAGAGGACGCCTTCGCTTGCTCGGAGACAGGGAGGGACACAACTTTTCCTGGCCCCGTTGCTCACGCAATTCAGAAGCTCAGAGCGTGAGTCCCCCTCTGCCACTGCTTTTAGAAACATTTAGATTATTAAATTACTGCGGGCACACTGTGAAAGAGACATTCAACCCAGAATAAAAACTAAGTGCATATGACGGACCTTCTACCCCTTGTCCTGCCCACATCAGCCTGTGTCCCTGCCCTGGTGACAATTGTCATGTTTCCAGAGTCACACACGCTACAGAGACTGCTCGGCACTACACTTGCTTGTTCACGTACACTAGGCATGGCTCCCTCTGGAACGTACACGACTCTGCTTCCGTTTTTCTTTCTCATTTTGATTACAATTGTAGTTTACGATGGAAAATATGAACATTAAGAAAGAAAAAGACACAAATCTGCCAGTATCCTAAGATGTCATTACCCAGAGGATGATGATTAATACCCAAGAAAAAATATATACTATTCACTTTTACTGGGCAATAATAGAAGAAAAAGGTACTAAAAATGGAGATAAAGCATTAGGGAACTTCAAATGGGTTGTTCCTTTGAAATAAGAGATATTGAGCCCAGGCGTGGTAACACATGCCTGTCATTCAAGAACTAGGAGGCTGAGGCAGGGGGATCACAAGTTTGAGCCCAGCCTGAGCAACTTAGTGACTTAGTGAGACCTTGTTTCGAGATAAAAAATAGGGCTGAGGGATTTAGCTCAGTGGTACAGCACCTACCTGGCAAGCGCAAGGTCCTGAGCTTGATTCCCAGTATGAAAAACAAACAAAGACACAACGAAAAAGATAAAAAATAAAAAATTGGGGATGTATCTCAATGCCCAGTCCCTGAGTTAAATCCCCAAGTATCAGGAGGGGATGCTTTTTATAAGTTTTTTTTTTCCCTACTTATTTTTTGTTTTTGAAGCAGGGTCTCACTATGTAGCCTAGGCTAGCCTTGAACTCATGGAAATTCACCAGCCTCAGTCCCTTGAGTGTTGAAATTAAAGTTATGTGTCGCCATGACTAGTTTAAGTTTTCTTTCTCTTTTTAAATGCTAAAGGAACCAAGAGGTTGAAGTTGCCTAGGTATAACTCAGTAATTTCTGTTATAAAAATCAGAAGGTACAGTTTATCCCTAACAAATCAACAGACTAGTTTATGTGCATATAGTTGAGTGTTGCTATCTGGGGTGGGGGGATTGGTTCCAAGACCCCTGTGGATAACAAAATCCATGAATGTCTAAGTCCCTTGTACAAAATGGTGTAGTATTTTTGTATTATGCACACATTCTCTGACATGCTTTAAATCATCTCTAAATTACCTAGAAGACCAAATGTAACCTAAACTCTGTGTAAGTAGTTGCAGCACTGCATTGTTTAGAGGATAATTACAAGAAAAAGTCCATACAGATTCAGTATAGAAGCAATCCTTTTGGATCTTTTCAGTTTGTAGTTGATTGAATCTTTGGATGTGGAACCCACGAATTTGGAGGGCAGACTGTATGTAATTAAAATAATATAAAAGCTAAGCTTACTGCCAGGATACTTCATCAAGAACAATTACTGAAGCATTGAATCACTTTCAAAAGGACCCCACATGCCATGGCGAACGTTACCACTTGTTCCCACAGAAACCCTGGGCAGATGAAGTGTGAGTGCTCCCCACATCGCCTGGTCAAGGGCTGGTTGGCTGTGGGTGGAGAAAGCTTGGCCTCCTACCCTGCCTGGGTGGCTTGTATTCATGCTACCATGTAGCTCCCAGTGTATCCATCCGGACCAGCCTTCCCCCGACAGCCCATTGCTTTCCCAGAGGCTCACTGCTATTCCATTCTCACTACTGAGAGGGTCTCACACCTCGATTTCACCCTAATTCTCAGCATCCCAGCTTCTCACTCCCAGGATCTGGGCAATGCTGTTTCTTTTCAAGGTCATTCCTCAGAGGGTCCTTTGATTTTTTGTTTTAATTGGTGCTGATTGCTTACAAGGCCATCTACACAACTATCTTAGGGATACTCCTTTTAAACTGGTCTTGTGGGTTAATTCTTTGAGTTTTTGTTTTCCTCTCTTGGATTCAGTTTTCATTGTGCTGGTGTATGTCCTGAAGGAGTTTTTTCAGGAGTGTACCTAACGGGGCAGGAGTATGAAGCAAGTAAACCAGAGTCCCTAAATGTGTAAAAAATGCCCTGACTATGCTCTTGCACTTGAATAAGAGACTCCAGATGGTTTCTCCCTGGAATGCTGTAGCCATTGCTGTACCCAGCTCCTTCTAGCAAGCTGCACTGTACAGGAAAAATCCAGTGTTAATTTGGCCATTGTTTCTCTTTAAGTACCCTAGTTTTTTTTGTTGAGAGTTTTTTTAACTTCCTCTTTTTTTTTTTCTTGTTTTTTTGAAGCAGGGTCTCACTATGATAGTTCAGACTGACCCTGAACTCACAGTGTAGCCTAGGCTGACCTTGGACTCGCAGAGATCCTCCATTCTTCTGTCTCCGCCTCTGCGTGCTAGGGTCACAAGCACGTACCACCATACCTGGCTTACCTTCCTCTTGATTGTTAAAATTCAGAAATTTTCCCTATTTCCTGAGAAGTGTGTGACATTATTATTTCTTATTATTACGTCTGTTCTAGTTAGTGAAAACAGGAGATGGCTGCTATTTTGGGTCAGGTCTCTTTCCCTTCCTCCTGGGAACCCCACTGTCCATCACTTCATGTAATTCTGGACATCTAGTAAGAAAGTGACCCTTCTCTCCCTTCTTAGGTAGCTATCACAACACCAGTCACTTCAGCCAGGAGGTATGCTTGGTGGTGGTGGTGTTGGAAGGGTTGGGGGCATATGTCTCAAGCCAGGGTGGGTTAAGTGCTTTTTGGAAGTCGATCTGATCGCTGAGAGAGAGACAATTATGTTCTTTTCTCTGGATTGGAGCAGGGATGACATAAGATAGGAACTTCTAGGAGGCCTTCTCAGCCACCACATGTAGAAAGACTGTCTAGAAATGAACACAAACTAAAAGAAGAAGGAGAGAGGTGAGGAGGGAGAGAGAATGAATGACTAACTGGATGAATAATCGCCCACTTTCAGGCCTCTGGATGCAGGCCACACAGGAGCCAGGTTTGCCAATATGTTCACTTTTTCTTTGAGCTGCTTGAGTCTGGGTTCTATCAGATGAAACCAGAAGAATTCTGGTGATGTAGTGATCTGTTTCAACCCAGAAACTTGTATCTTTTATCAGCTCGAGAGGATTTTATTTTATTATTTGATTCTTCCTTCCCTTTCACAGCTTCAGTTTTTTTTCTCTCTCTCTCTCTCTCTGAACTTCCTATTAGTTGAGGATTGGTTTTCTGGAATCTAGTCTCCATCTCCTTTTATCTCTCCTCATTTAAAATATTGCTTTGACATTTTAATCTATATTCTGAGACACGTCCTCAACTTTATTGTGCAGAACTCTGATTCAGTCTTCTCTTCCATTCCAGCACTTTTATTCAGCTCTCAGTTTTAGGTAGCATATTTTTAATTTCTTAAGCCCTTTCTGTTCTCTGCTTACCTCTGTCCCCCGAGAGTGAGTTGCTTGTCTTACAGGTGCAGCGTCCTCCCAGTGAATTAACATCAGGTCTCTTTGGCTTGCTGCTTTATCTCTGTTTGCTCTCCAACTTGCTCTGTTCTGCTTGTCACTTTCTTTTTTAAGTGGTTTATCTTCCTCAAAACCTGGTAATCCTGAGACAGCCACTAAAATGCTCAAATAAATAGCTAAGTTGATCAGTAACTTGGCTGGGTTGGATTTTTTCCCCTTTGCACAGAACACAAGTCTGCTTGGAAAACAGGCTTCCATCCTGATGGGACAGGGTCCTGGAGGTGTCCAGGGGTGGCTGCTGATAGAGCCAGCTCAGATCTGCCACTGTCGCTGATGTCTTTGAGGACGGCTTTCCTCCTGAGTCTGGAATGCTTTCGTGCACAGGAATTTTTATCTCTGAGATCACCCAAGTCCTTAAACTTTTCCAAATTGTGCACCAAATAGAAGAATAAGATTCATGGGGAAAATGGGGTGGGGGATAACCACTTAAATTTCACATAACATTCTGATCAGAATGTTAAAAGAAGTAACATGAAACCCAATTTAAAATTCTGGTTATTTTAAGAACCCATGTTAAGTTTTTAATAAGTAGAAGCAACACCAAAACTGCAATAAATATCACGTTTTACTTTATTTTTTTTTTATTTTTTTTTGCGGCACCGGGGATTGAACTCACAACCT
>RJWM01042138.1:0-14526 GCA_004363535.1 Dasyprocta punctata | reverse complement strand
GTGGAGTCTTAAGTGAGTCTCCCCCTCCGCCTCCTGGCAGCCAAGCATAGGCTTGGGAAAGGGCCAAGTGTTGTATCCACATTGAAATCAGTGCTCAGTGGTTGCAGGATTAGGTGCTCTCTTTCCTTAGGATGTGAACTGGTTGTGCGCAAAGTTTAAAAAGAAATCACACCGTGCAGAAGGTTACAAAGGAAAAAGTAACACTTTGCTGGCCTTCCCCACATCAGCCCTCTCCTCTTCCCGCTAGAGAAAACCGGGTCAACCCATCAAGTTTTCATTGACCGTGTATCACTTTGTGGCCCATGTGGGACTTTTTTAAGTCTTCCTTTGTGATAGTTTAGTCCCCTAACTCTGCCCTTGGCCTCCAGGCCTCCAGGTCATGGTCACTTAACTTTTGTGGCACTGGGGATGGAACCCTGAACCCCACCAATGCGGGTGAGGCAGGCACTCTCTGGCCTCAGCCCTTAGAGATTATTCTGCTGCCAAAATCTTCAAAGGGTGAGTGAAAGACGTCGAGGATCTGAATTCTGTTTTTACCTCGATGGTCTGGACACGGTGGAAGAAGGCATTCATTCTGGAGAACGCCAGGGAAGAAGGGAATTCCCACAGCACGGGCTCCTTGTCCTTTTAGTAGAGAGAGGGAGAGAAGGGCATGTTGGATGGCATGTCCCACCACTGCCTGGGTGGCCGCTGTGGCCCTGCCCGTGTCCTGCGCATACCTTGAAGAAAAGCTTCATGTTGGCACAGCAGAAGTCGTAGGCTCGGAAGAGCTCCTTCAGGACATTCACAGACAGGGAGATGCCACCCAGGACCTCCTCAATTTCGCCGTGCAAGCCTTTCAGCACCTCGTCCGGGCTCAGGAAGGTTCGTGTCTGGGGTGGAAGAGCAAACAGGCAGCCTGAGAAACACACGAAGCACTTGAAGCACAAGGAACCCCCGCCATGGGGCTGTGATGTCCCCTGGGGCCACGGCACAACCCAAACGCCCACTGTGGGCCTGTGGGGCTGCTTTTGGGAGACTGAGTAGCTTCTTGTACTTGGCTCTTCATCCTGTGCCAATTTGCAGTTAAAGTGGGTTTTGGTTCCAGCTACTTGGGAGTTTGCCATGAGTAGAGATTGCACAGGCCCTTCTCAACCTGCAGACGGGGCTGCAAGCAAGCCTTTAATCTATGCAAGCCCTGGGGTCACAGCCCTTTGGCTCAGGGCTGGCAGCTGCTAACAGATGCTTGTGAAAGGGAGAAGGGAAGAGAACATGTATTGTGCAACCTAGAAGGTGGCTCTGGATAGGAGCTGATAAACACCCACAGAGCACCTGGCTGAGTCTCGGGGTACTGGACCTCTCAGGAGAAATCTCCTCCTCTGACCTCTTCCCTCCTTACAGGGGACTGGATGGGGGTGGCGCTGCCCAGGTCCTAGGGAAGTCTCAATTTGGGTTGGAAAATGCCTGCACCAACATCTTAGAGGCCTGCTATGAACAGCTAGGGTGTTGGGGACCAGGAATTGTAAAGTGACTAGTATCTGTCCTAGGGTATCCTTGCCCTGCCTGCCTTGTGGGTTGGTTTTTTTATTTTATTTTTTATTTTTTGGTACCGGGAGTTGAACTCACGACTTCACACTTGCCAGGCAGGCTCTGTTCCACTGAACTCTATCCCCTGGCCCTGTGGGCCGGTTTGGAAATGCAGAGAAAAATCACCTTCCTCTAGGTCAATGAAATTGTCACCCTGGTGTGAGGACAGATCTTTGCTTGTTCCCTTTAAGATGTTAAACTTGCCCGTTCTACCTCTGCCTCTACGCTGTTCCAGTAAAAGCACACCATCACTCCTTCCCTTCAACTAGTTAGTAAAATGATGCCTAGCTGGGGATTTAAGGCCTTTTGTTCCTAGAGAGCAATTGGTGGTCCCTGCTATGCCGCCCCCTGCTTTGTCTCTTGCTCTTTCTTTCCTTTCCAGCTGTGTGCTATAACCCAAGCAGGAGATTGGAACCCACTGCAGGGGTCTCTAATAACTGGCTCTGTGAGAAGGATCTCTAATACTAGGGCAGCCACAGAATGGAGAAGTGGGTAGAGGATCCAGGCGGGAGGGTCAGGGAGTCACCATCTCGATGATCTGGTTGCAGAACTCCTGCAGGATGACGATGACCCGGGAGGGCGTATTGTAGTGCTCGGAGGTGGCCCAGATGAAGCAGATGGTGTCCAGCACCTTGGCGATGAAGGCTGGCAGCTGGAGAGAGACAGGCCCAGGTGTGTCCCGGCCTTCCCATTCCCAAGGCTAGCACTGGACATCCACAAGAGGGGGTCCAGGGACCTTCTGTGCCTGATGACGGCAAGAAGCCTGCAAGCTCCCATATCCCCCAGTCAGGAGATACCCCTACAGACACCCCCTACCCCTGCACACACACCCCACACACACACGCAGAGTGAGATTTCTCTTGCCAATGTACCATTGTGAAGTCAGCCTGTTCCATCTCCTCCAATAAGATCTTCAGAGGCTTCAGGTAGAGGACAATGTCATTGGCTTCCTTCAGCCCTGAGTGCAGCAAAAACAATGGTGGCTCAGTTAGGGAGGGACAGTGCATTTCTTGGGTAGCCCTGTGCATCTCTTGAGACCTGTCACTTCAACCTACAGGATCTTTCCCAGCAGAGGACTTAGCAAGCTGCTTACAGGGGAGGTGTGCATTTGCAGGGCTGGGAACTGTCCTGTCCCAGCCCCTCCCAGAAGCACGGGTGGTTTCATTGGGGAAAACCTGGGCAGTGCCTTGGGCTCACCTTCAGTGACGTTCATATAAACATTCTGCAGGGCTGGCCAGTAGCAGCTCTTGGCCTTTTCCAGGATCTCAACTATTCTGTTCACTTTGGGTCTGTTCAGCTAGGAAAAAGAGAAGAATGCGGGTCTTTCGATTAAACCTACAAGCACTAAGATGAGGGCAGCCTAACTGGGGGCTGCTGGAGCTGAGGGATTTGCATAGGTCACCAAGGCCCCTTGGGGTTCCTGCTAAGTCAATGCTCAAAGACTCAGAAGGGACATGGCCACTGACCACTGGGTAGCAGAGAGACTCAGCCACTGTGACAGAGCAGAGGTCCTACCTGCTCATGGATACACTTGAGGTTCATCAGCCGCGTATCCCAGAACTCGAACTCCACCCGGGGCAGTGGGTGCAGCCCGTCCAGCAGGGCCTGAGCTGAGTCCTTGCTCAGCACGTCCCGAATCTGATGGGACCAGTCGATGATGATGGTCTCGATGGCATGGAGGAGTGAGTTGTCCATGGAAGAGGGGATCCTGCCAAGTGCAAGGTTGGGACGATGCTCTTGTGGCCACAATCATGTGGGCCTTGTCAGGTCCTCAGTCTTCTGGGAGGGAGTCTCTCCACCCCTCCCAGCATCCTGTGCTGCTGGAATCCAAACCACCACCAGCAGCAGAATGCTTAATTTCATGTCTCTGGCATCTCCCAGCCACCCCCAGGAGGCTGAAGGATTCTCCGTATCCCCCAGGTAGGAAAAGACCTGAGCAGGCAACGTCAGAGACACCAGTGTTCAGAGGCAAGGCGAAGAGGGGCCAGGACTTTGGAATAAACCCTGCTTAAGACAGCTCTGTCCAGCAATTCTGACAGGGGCTGCCTTGGGGGTCCATGGAGGACCTGTCCCATGTGCCCCTAGAGCTGTCACCTTCAGACACAGGTGTGGAAAGCAAGCTGTTGCATGGGTAACAATTGCAAAAGTGGCCAGGCAGGTACAACACCGAGGTCCCCACCCACTCCTCACTGTCCTCAATACCTGTTCTTCAGCTGAGCGTGTGTGGTGGTAACAGAATGAGGGACTAGAGTGCCCATGGGTCCCCTCCTAGGTGCAGAAGCTGCTCAGTAGTTGCCAGAACAGGAATCCCAGGCATGCCTCCCCCTTTTCTGACCTTACACCGTCAGCATCTATCTGACAGCACCCTCTCAGCCCTGAGGGCTTCATTAGCTTCCAAACCTAGAACCAGTCTGCAGTGACACTTGCCATCTGTCACTCCGGGCCTGACTCAGGTTCCTCCGGCCCAACCAGGTGGCCCCGCCTACCTCTCCATGGACTCCAGTGTGCCGTCCAGCCTGCCCAGGTGCTCCGGGATGGGCAGCAGTGTCTTCCCTTTGATCTTGCCCCCCATCACAAACATCTCATTCTTCAATTTGTGCACCTGTTTCACAATGTCCTCTGAGACCACCTGGGGCCAGCCGAAGGTGTTCTCACTCTGGTTCAGCAGAGAATGGAGGACCTGCAAGGGGAGGCCGCTGTCGTTGTGCCAGGCTTCCAAGCTCAGCGGCTCCGAGAAGGCAGAGACCTCTGTACCTGTGGTTCTAGGAAAGCTAAATCCTTCTTCCAGGCTAAGAGGAGGAGGGGTATGGGTGTTTGGACCAGCAGTGACAGCCCTGCTCCTTGTTTTTGCAGTGGGTGGTCACTACCAAGAAGGGACAACCTATGCTTGCCACGGTGACACACAACTGGCTGCAGGTGCACATGGCTGCTGCCTGGAGTGCTGTGACAGGTGAGATTTTGTCCCTGAGGCCACATGGCACAGCTCCAATCCTAGCACCTTGGGATGTGACTGCACTAGGAGGTGGGGTCTTAAAAGGGGCAATTAAGGTAAAACAAGGTCAGTAAGATGGGCCCTGATCCAAAGGACTGGTGTCCTCATAAAAATACATAGGACACACAGAGGGACAACCATGTGTGCTTGTTCAGCAGCGCATATACAGAGGGACAAGCGTGTGAGAACACAGGGAGAGGTCACTACCTGCAAGCCAAGGAGAGAGGCCTCAAGAGGAACCACTGGCCACCCCTCGTCTCAGATTCTGGCTTCCAGAACCAAGAGATGCTGAAGCCCCCAAGTCTGTAGGAGCTTTGTACAGCAGCCGAGCTGACTAAGGTCAGGCCCACATGCTCCAGCCTGGGGCCCGCAGAACCCCTAGCTCTTAGCCTCAGGTCTGAGAAGCCCAGCCCATCACCTGCCCAGGGCCTGCCGAGCAGCCCCTGGGTGCATACATGTGCACACAACACGGCCTTGAGGCTTCATTCTGTGATGACCAGGAATGTTAAGTAACTCAGCCTGGGCCACTCTGACCCCTAGTTGTCCCTCCTCACCACTACACCTCGTGACAGCAGTGTGGGGCTGGGCATAGGTCAATGACAAAGAGGTGCAGAAGATGCTATTGCCCTTTCCCCCAGAACTGTGAAACCTACCTGCTAGCTTGGGAATAGCCCACACCTTCTCTGGCTAAGGCAGAGCCCATCCCCAGCTGTGGCAGGGGCCACTAAGGTAACGGGGAGGACCAGGGCTGGGCAGGGCTTCTCAGGCTCCAGCAGCGTAACCCGGAAACCTTGGGAACATATTGGTCAGTCTGCATTTGCAGCCAGCTCAGAGGTGAGGCTGCTGCACCCTGAGCCACATGCGGAGTGTGGGGCCCCGGGCCCTCCACTAAACACCGCAGGAGTGCGCTGTTCCCCCTGGCCACCTCGGCCACCCGCACCTCTTCTACTACTGCAATCAGCTGGTCCACGGGTGCAGGGCTGATGTCCCCATAGAGAAGGCGGGTCTTGTAGTTGTCCTTGTTGATGCTCTCTGGCTTTGTCTTGATAAAGTAAACGCCCTTGGACTTCAGGGACTCTGGGAAGCCCAGGCAGGGGATGATCATGCCCGCGACATTGAGCGTCAATACCAACACAGAGACATCTGGTTTCTCGAAGAACTCTGTGAACATGGCTATGTTCTCCTCAGATCCAATCAGCTTGCTCCACTTGTCTGGCTTGAATTTGAGGAGGATAGAAGCCACTTGCTCCAAGTACTCGAGTCTGACATCTGGCGTAATCGTCATCGCGACCCTTTCTTACACCACCGTCTTCTGCAAAGTGAGTAGAGACCGGGCCACCTGTTTCCTGAGTTTCCCGATTCCCCACCCAATGCCAGAGCCATGTGAGATTGCTGTGCTAACCAAGCCCATAGCAAAGGGGTCCTTTGGGATCAGGTTGTTTTCCGCCGTGGATGGGCTGGAGGAGGAAGAGGTGGTGTCCCTCTGCTCAAGCTGGACGCCTGTCCTTCCCTGCTCTGCTGCAGGGCCATGGTAGTGGTGTGTGCTCATGGTAGCTGTGACTGTAAAGTTACTAGGCTAGAGGGAAAGGTGGGGGGGACCACAGCCAGATAGCCCAAAAGGTGATGGTTGGGAAAATATAAAAGAGAAGATGGAAGGGGCTGCTGAAAGAAGGCTCCGGGAAGGTGGTAAGAGGCTGCGTCCTGGAATAGGTGAGAAACAAGGAAAGAGGCGAGGCAGGCCTAACACTCTCCTTCTAACCCTGGCCGTGATGCACCCCAGCTGGGACACACCCCAGCTCTTGCTCTGCCCTGTGCCCTGTCCCTTCTGTCTGCTCCCAGCCCCTACTTGACACCCATAAAGTGGGGAAACCGCACATTGCCTACAGACCCCTCCCATGCTGCTGGAGGCCCAGGGAAAACTTTTCCTTGCTGCTTTCTTTACCCAAAATGTTGAGGGGCCCCTTGCTGGAGTCCCAGAAGTGGGGCTCACTGGGCATCACATTTAAGGGAATGCCAAACAGCTCAGTCATCAAGACAGGGGGAATTGAATTGTTTTTTAAAATCAAAGTTAGTGCAAATAGATTCGTTAGAAAATACCAACATTTCAAATAAAGAGAACCAGGATGGGGTCAGAGAGGCTAATCTGCAGGGGCAAGTGGAGTCTGTCCTGCATTTGCTGAAGGAGAAGTTGGACACAGGATGTTCAGCAGTCTGGGGGGGGTGTGGTTCCTGAGTTGGGGGGTACCTGAGTACTGATCTCGCTTGGGGCTCCTTGGCCACATCAGTTCCAAACCTGGCATCTGCCCACCAATAGTGTCAGTAACACACACAGATACTGGCTAGGCTTTGCCAAAAGCTACGGCTCCTGAGCATGTTACCATCTGCTGGTGCCCTAAAGACACAGCTGTGGAAAAGGCAGACTTTCACCCCTGTCTCTTTGCAACAAACTCCACCACATTACGGGGAGCAGGAGTGTACTTCCTGTTATTCCAATGATCTCAAATTTGCTCAGAGCTCAGACACAGGACAAATACATACAGTGAGCAGCAGAAACTTATAGTGGTCTGAGAGCAAAACTCATCTCACTCAGGTCCATCTATGGGCAAACGGGGAATGAATGCCCCCAGGCACCTCAGCCGCGTGGGAGGAGCCACATGCTGCCAGCTACCCCAGAGGGCTTTGTGCATATTGCTCAATTAACCTCCACTGGGTTCTCAGAGATGGGTATCCTGCCCCCATATAATAGTGGGGAATGTAGGAAAAGCCCCAGTACTCCAAGACCCCTTCCTGAAGTCCTGCCAAGCTGGTGACATTACTGGAACTGAAGGCAACAGCCTCTTTCAAAACAAGCTTTCCTTTCAAGAATGGCATCCTAGTGGCCCCCCTCCTAATCCCTATGTGATCTAACAGGCTTCAGGGGCCCCCCAGTGTCTCCCATCCAGCTGTTATCATCTCAAACGCCCCCCCATGCCGTGTCCTGGGGTGCAGAACACAAGGTGGTGGCAGTTAACAGTGCCACCCCATATGGTGTTTCTGGAGGCCGGCACATGCGGCCCAGGAGCAGGGAGGAGGTCCCCGCACCTGCCCTTCAGGGAGAAGCCAGTGGACAGAAGAGCCCGGGAAGTGTCCAGGCTGCTGGTGGGTAGCCTGCACACTGGACTTAGACACTGGGCTGCTCCAAGCGGGCAGCAGAACCACAACTGGGTGAGTAGCAGGTCCTCTGTCTACTGGCCTGGGCCCTGTCTGTTCCCTGAATTCCCCCAACTCTCCTCCGGTCACTAAACAGTTCACTGCTCTCACCAGCTTCTCAGAAATGCCTGCTCCTTCAGAGGCAGGGCAAAATCTTCTGAGCCAGGAAAGAAAATGGCTTCCGTCCTTAAGGAGCTCCAACTGTCATGGAACTTAGTCTCCTCAGGTTACCTGGGGCTTCTGGAACCTTCCCCCGGGGACCCGAGTAGGAGGAGCACAGCGGGTGAGTGACTGACTCCCCCTGGGTCCCTGCAGTGGGAAGGCTCCAGGAGGCAGCTGTCTAAGCAGCCAGGCTGGCTTGGCCTCTTTTCTGGGGTATGTGGTCCATTTTGTTTGGTGGAATGACTAAAACATGGGGTTAAATCTGCTGTCTGATTAAGTGTTTCCTGTTTGTCTGGCCTCCCCTGTGTTCCCTTTCCTTTCTCCCCTCCTCTGGATGAAACGATTTTATTATTTCTATCTCTCTGCTGCAAGGAGCTTGGTTTTCACGCGCTCTTGCTTTCCTCTTGGCGAACACACCATGAATCCAGACTCATCAGAGCACAGCCTCCTCTGTGCCTTCTGCTCCTTCAGCTCCTTCTGGACAGGGCGAGGGCACTCGAGCACTCTGACATTTGTATTTTTCTTTCCACTTACTCCCCACTATTGAAATCACAGTATTATATATTGTAATCCAAATACTGTATATTGTAATCCAAATATTGTAATCCTTTTTTTTTAAGTTTACCTTATAGTCCAGAAAGTTATATTTGTAATCCCATAGAAACAGTATTGGAATTTCAGCAAGTTAATTCCAATCTACCGCCTCCAAAGCAACCCACAGTGAGAGTAAAGATACCAAGACATCTTCAAAGTTAAGGGCAGCCAAGGAGTCCTAAGTCTGATCTAAGTGAGGACATAAGGACAAAGGCCTTGATCCAAGGCCTCTCCCAGAATTTATTCTCTTGTGAGGAAGAGGGTGGCTCAGGGATGAGTGACAGTGAGGATGGCAGGAACTATGTGAGTAACTTGAGCTGGCTAACCAGGGAGGGAGAAAAGCATCTTTGCAATAGGCAGGGAGAATGATATGCAGAAAGATCAATCTGCATAACCCAATTAGGGTGTTTTAGGAGATTGTTGCTTCAGTTTCTGGTATGTAAACTTTTGTGCCCTGGGGAGTCATAACCTCTTACTCTGAGCTTGTACCCAGTTGACATTCCTGGAGCTGACTGGCTCTGCCATCCTGCTGTGCTTAACCCTTTACAGAAAGCACTATGCAAGGAAGCAGGAAACTGTCAGGTTGGTTTCAAGCATTGCATATCAGTACCTTAGCCAGCCCTATCTGCATCGCTTAGAGCTAACTGAAGGGAGAATGGAATAGTATAGCCAGCTCTGTACATATCAGTATATGGAAATAAGACTCAATTTAACTAATGTTGCAGCAATTGTTCTGCATTCAAGGAGAGGTGTCCAGGTCATCTTCTACACCCACTATCATCCAATTTCTGTGGGTAGGAGGTAGGAAACTAGGGCATGGCAAACCAGCCATACAATTGGGCATGACCTGTCCATTATGGAGACCTGTCAAATCACGGCTGAGATGCACACACAGGACAGCTTCTGAGCCCCACATGGGACAGCCTGGACCAGACACTAAAAGAAGATATAAGAGATGGGGGCTATTGACTTCGCTGCCACTGCCCTCTTGTTCTTGCAGTGACCTGCCATGCATGCAGGTATATCTTTTCTTTTCTCTTTCTTATTTTCCTCTCCTTTTCTTCAACAAACATTAAGTTGTTAAGTTCATTGGTTATCTCTGTCCAATTCTTTGAACAGGATGAGAGTCTGGAGCTACTGGACACCTCAGCATCTGACGAGAGATAAAACCGAGTGCCACAGACTAGATAACTTAAAAGAGTAGAGGTTCATTTTGTTCAGTGTTCTGGAGGCTGAAAGCCGCGGTGCACTGCGTTGGCATCTGGGGAGGCCTCTTTCTGGGGCATCACACAGCAGAGGGCATCCTGTGGTGAGTCTGAATGTGTGGCGAGAGCTTGTGTTGGTAACAGTGACTCCACAAGAATTCACTAGTCTATTAATGACCTCCCCCAAACCCCATCTTGCAACACTACTGCCTTGGACACCATGTTGTGACATATGAAATGGAGTGGGGTCACATGGAAACCATCTCAATTGTCATGCATTTTAGTTTTAAATCCTACTGTGAATAATATGGTCAAATAGTTGGTATTTAATAAGCACGAGCCCCCACCTACACCCTAGTCACCATTTCCTTTTTCTTCCTGTGTCTCTGAGTTTCCATCAGCACCATTTTCCTGTTTCTCTCAGTTTCACCTCTGTCTCTGGAAGCTGCTGTGGTGGCAGCAGGGAGGCAGGGGGAGGAGTCACCTCATTTCCCGGAGGCCCTCCCAGCGGCTAGCCTTCCCCTGAGCTCAGCAGCAAGCTGAGGATGGCCCAGTTTACCACCTTTATTCCTCACCATTGCACCAGAGTTTCCAGCCTTGAAGTTTAGGCAGGAAAAAGAAAATAAAAGGAATTCAAATTGGAAAGGAAGAAGTAAAACTCTCTACTCAAGATGACATGATCTTATATGTAGCAAGTCTTCAGCAGCCCATAAAATAACTAGTAGAGCTAATGAAGGAGCTCAATGAGGTTGTAGAATGTGAGGTATTTTCCTTTTAAAGGAAAAAATCTTGCAGTGTTGCCTAGACTGGCCTTGAACGCCTAGACTCAAAGGAGCCTTTTGGCTCAGCTTTTGCATAGCTGGGGCTACAGGTGTACACTATTGGCCCAATCATGGTACAAAATTGACCTTCAAAAATTAACTGTACTAGATACTTTTTTTTTAAAAAAAGAATAAAACCAAACAAGATAAAGCAGAATAAAGTCAATCAAAACAAAACAGTGAAAGTGATACATGATATCAAAACAGGACAATAGGAAATCAACAATGGCTATCATAATGCCTCTTGTTATCTTCAAAATTGCTGCCTATACCATCAGACATAATAAAATCAAACAAAACTAAACAGAATAAAAGCAGTCAAAACAGAACACTGAATAAAACAAAACAATAAAATGGAACAAAACAAAGCAATGAGAACAGTATTGGATTTCAAAGACAAGACAGAAGAAAAACCCCCATAGTTGCTATATTACATATCATTGTCCTCTCAGTAGATGCTCAGACTACCAGCTCTAGGCCTGTGAAGTCAATCAAACAACATAAGCATTAACTTGCTTTTGTACCTCAGTTGCTAACAACTCGGCCTGTGTTCCTCTGAATCAGCTGGTTGCTTAAGGGGGTCTCCCAGCCCATGCAACCGGTTGGCTCACAGGAAGAGCAAATTGGCTCCTTGTTTCAACTCCCGGGACCTGAATGGTTTCCTTGTACTATACATTTATGATGAGCAATCCAGTGATGAATTCAGAAAGTAATTCCCATGTGACCTCCTTACTGTCCCTTGACCCCATTCTTAGGAAGTGGGAAGAGAGATCCTGGAGGGAAGTAATGTAGTTTCTTAATCCAGAGGTCACTCACTCGACTTCTGCTCATGCAATGTTGGTCCAGCCTGGTTATGTGCCACAGCTAGCTGCATGGGAGGTTGCAAAAGGTAGTTGCTAGCTGGCATCCCTGTGACCACTTGGACTTGGAGTGTGGATGAAGGAGCTCCCATGGAATATTGCCAGTTTCTGCCACATTAGATCCATTCCCGAGCTCAAAGCTCCTCCTGGAGGGGCTTATGGATCCCTCAGAATTGGTGTGTACAGCACTGACCCCTGTCCCCACCCATCACCCTCCTATCCCCACATATTTGTCTTCCTTCTGGACTCCCTGGCTCAATGCTTGATCCTCTCGCTGCTCTGGCACCTGCCCAGCCAGGATCCTGACTTTCACTGGGTCTCTGACCTCAGCCCACTTTTCTCCATGGCTGCTGATCCTGATCCATCTGCTCAAGCCTATGAAGGCCTAAGGATATACTCATTCATTTCTCTACACCTACGCTTTTCTCCCAGTAGCCCATTCTCAGCATCTTTCAAAAGGCATCTGTGATGACAACAACCCACTTCAAACCCACTAACAGCTGCCTTGTGCTCATAGGAGGGAATGAAAATCTCCTCAATGGACCCATAGGATGCGGCCCCTGCCTCCCACTGCTCAGCCCTTGTCCCGCCCCGAATGTGTGCTCTGACCATATTGGTCTCTTTTCAGCTCCTGCACCGTGAGGTCTTCTGAGCTGGCCTAGAACCCTGCACACACGTTTTCATGTGCACACACATGTGCACACACACACCTGCAAGTCCCACTTGCCCACAAAGAGACAGCTGAAGCACTATTCCCCATAGGCCTGGCTGTCCCTGAGGAGCTCTTTGGGCCCCTGGGCCCCTGCACAGCACACATCACAGCTGCAGTTAGTCAGTCACACAACAGAACACAGGTCACCTGCTTCCTTCCTGGGGCCCACTGCTCGGGATAAGCATGGACACCCAGAACCTGGCTCCATACCTGGGTCACAGCAGGCCGCCAGCGATGTCACTAGAGGACAAAGGTTGTCAGAAGTCCTGCTATAAAAATCTCTTAAGCTTCGCCTCACTGAGTATTTCACCAAACAGAAACACAGATGCACTACCCCGTAGCTCTCTCTGCACCCACCTTCCATCTATGTTGTGCTTCCCCAGGGTCTCAATGTCCAAGAGCCCAAGACACCAAGGATTGAATGGCTAATGGTGACGTAGAGGACTTGGCGGGGGACGGGCAAGGGAAACACCCCAGGCACTCCATCCATGTTGTCTGGGCTCTGCCTGGCGTGGAGGAAGTCACCCTCAACCCGCTCTAGGCCACGACCGCGGATGCAGGAGCACCGCAACCTTCTTGTAAGGATGCACCGTGCACATCGCAGTGGAGCACCAGGCCCTGGCGGGGAGGCCAGAGCAGCACAAGTGAACCCTGACACTTCCCTCCCAAACCTGAGAGGGGCAGGGTGAGGGGCAGCTAAGCCCTCCTGTGGGGCTGCCTGTGGAGAAACCATTCTCTCATTTCCTGGCTTCTGACGGTCACCACACGTGCCAGAGGCAGGGGCAAGTGGGAAGGGCTGCTTTGCTTTTGGTCCCTGGACTTCGAAAGCATATCCATCAAAGCCGTTCCCCATCATTAACTAAGATTGCAGGACAATTTCCTGTGGTGACTGCACTTGCAGCCAGAGTGGGGCCGGGCCATCTGGGTCTCATCAGTCTTACCCCCCACCCATATGCCCTCTGTGCTGGCCCCACCCCGCATCCTCATGTTGAGACCTTTATCCTTCTACCTGGTCATGTCCTTGCCTGTGGACTTGGGCTGAAAGAGTGCTGAGCCCCGAGCAGCCCAGGGCAGTGTGGCCAGAGAGAAGCCTCACTCCTGCCAGGTGTCCAGGGTCATGGCAAGGGTAGGCACAGCAAACAAAGGCCTGGGGACATTTCCTCACTTGGGATCTCTGCTTGTGGTCCTAAGTGCAGCCTCATAAACTGTGGTCATACAAGGAGTCCAAATTGTCCAGCTAGGAAACAGGTGTCAGAGCAAGAACTCTGGCTGCACTGTCCTGGGAGAAAGGCTGAGTGTGACACCATGTACAGGAGGCAGTGAAGGACACAGCCTCTCCATCACAGAGAAACAGCTGAGCTCGACACCACTTCAAAGGAAGACCTGAGCTCCATTCTGAATACTGCCAGGCTGGCAGTAAAGGGCAGCGGCAAGTAGAGCGGGGGCGTTGTGCAGGAACAAAGACTAAGTGGGGACTTTCAAGGGCCAAGGTTCTTGCTGAGCTAATTTAACAGAGTTCTCGCTGAAGTAGGAAAGGGGAAGGCAAGCGCTGGGTTGTACTAAGAGCTGGGGTGACATAGCAGGACTTCTTCTGACACCATATCTGTAAGCCAAAGGACCCCAGGATGAGACCAAAATGGCCTTGAGGGGGGCTTGGAAACCTTGTCTAACGCTGGGTCAAGGAGAACCTTTGTCTGCCTTCAGCCTGCTGGGGACTCTGAGTTTGGGGGAGCAGCCAGCATTGTCACAAAGTGCTCCAGAAGAGGGTGTTCCTTCCCCGGGAACAGTCTGCTCTCAGGGGTCTGGTATCTGCAGCCCTTCACACTGGGTCCCTGTGGCAGGACAAGCAAATGTCACAGAGTCTGGTCCCTGTGACCAGTTCCCTGTGTCCACAAGAACCAGCGGTGGGTGACACTCATTCAGCAGATACCCACTGAGGGCACCAGGCCAGCACACAGCCCCTGGGGTGACCACGCAGACTGTGCCTTCCTCCCCCTCAGCCACACAGCCAAGTTATGCTTTGTTTGTCCCAAGAACTGTGGTGCTTGTGGTATGTATTTTTATTAAATGTAAGATAAATGTCTTATAACTTTTATTTACTTTTATGTTTGCCGTGCTGCAGATAGAACCCAGAGTTCCAGTGCTCTGCCACTAAGCTGCACCCTGGTCCTTATTTTCCTCATCACAAGAGAGCTACACCCCAGCCTCCTGCCAAGCACGGCTGGACTTGCAGTGAGCGTGGCCCAGGATGCAGCCCCAGGCCCAGACTCCAGGGATGGGGTCCAGCCACCTGTATTTTAACAAGTTATTGCAGGCTCAAGTCTGAGAGTCCCAGATGTAGAGGGAAATTTTGGTCCCTGTTTTAAACGAATTCACTTGGAGTAGCGATGCTGCTCAACCAGCAAGATCTTCCTGGGCTTTCTTT
>RJWM01042137.1:0-14507 GCA_004363535.1 Dasyprocta punctata | reverse complement strand
GTACATTTCACCACAATAGAAAATGAATCAGCTGTCAATGTACTAAAATGGAACAATCTGTTCATGGAAAAAAGCTTGACCACTAGGGAGGGGCCCCATAACACAAATGTACACGTGCAAGTATCTCTGAAAAGAGACATAACCACAGCAACCTAAAACTGGTTGTCTTGGAGGAGGGTTCCAGGAGGGTTAAGTGTCAAAATATGGGAAGAGAAGTTACTTTTCACTTAATAGCTTGCATGTCTTGAATTCTGTACCATGTACCTTATGGATCCAGATAAAATGTTATTTTTAGAGAGTCTACTTCTGAGCAGTCCCTTGGGAGGCTGAACTCTTGCTCTCTTCGTGCTGCCTGACTCGGGGCGTGTTTTGGAGTGTTCCTCTTTCACCTGCCTTCCAGACTCTGAAGTGTTGTTTTGCTGCCCTCCATGGTAGCAAATCCTCGGGTGTGGAACCGAATTTTGGAGTTGGTCCCAGATGGATCAGAGCCAAGTCTGGTAGCTGTTGATTTTGACAAGAGAATCGATAGTATAATTTATTTATTTGTTTTCGGCCTCATTTCACCAAGGAACTGAGGCCTTGGGCTAGTTCAAAAGCCAATTTCCTGCACAGAGGGGAGCCACGGAAATACCATCCTCAGTAGCTTCATAGCAATGGGTGTGCATTTAATCCCAGCACTCAGGAGGCTGAGGTAGGAGGGGCGTTGTGACTTTGAGGCCCGCTTGGGCTACAATGCGAGCACAAAGCTGGCCTGAGATACATAGTGCGACCCTGCCTCAAAAAACCAGGGCTGGGAGTTTGGCTCAGTGGCTTAAGCACCTGTCTGACAGGCGCAAGGTTGTGAGTTGAATCCCTGGTGCCGCAAAAAAAAAAAAAAAAAAAAAAAAAAAAAAAAGAGAAATGGGTGTGCAGCCTCCAACATCAGATTAGTCAAGTTCTTCAGGCTGTGGAAGCCAACACCAAGGACTTTACATGAAAAAAGGAAAATGATCACTGGCCCAAAGGGGACAGGACAGAGGTGGAGCTCACAAAGTCAGGGATGTGCTTATAGGAAACAGTGTCCCTGGGGCTAGAAATCCGAACTGCCAGCCCTGGCCTGCCATTCCTCTCCAGGTTCCTCTGCCTCCTGCTTGTTGAGCTGTCTCCCTCTGCTCCCTCAGTGGAATGAAAGCCGTCAATCTCAGTTCCACCTATAAATCCCAGAGAAGGTCTCTGATTGGTCCTGCTTAGGCCCAGACCCAGCCATTGAGCCAATCACTGCAGTGAGGAGGGGGATGCAGGATCACATATCTACTCTTTGAGGGTAGGGGTTGGGGCAGGGAGGATACACTGTTTTGTTTTGTTTTGAGACTGGGCCTTACTATGTAGCTCAGGTTGGCCTGGACTCATTATGTAGTCCAGGTTGGCCTCAAATTTGTGCAATCCTCCTGCTTCAGCCTCCTGAGTGCTGGGATCACAGGCATTGCCACCACACCCGGGTTGAGAAGCAGGTTTTTGTCTTCAAAATAAAGGAATGGGCAACAAGAGCTCACAGGCTACTTTGAATGACAATGACAATGGATGGCGCTGCCAGGCATGCGTTAAGGATCCACAACACTTCCAAAATCCTCCAGGAGTGTACAGTCTAGATTGGGAGCGGAGGCACAAAAATAACCAGAACACGACAGCTTGCACTGACTCGAAGGCTGGATAAGAATATCTCGAACTTCTCATCCACCTCATAAGATTGTCTCTTGCATAAAAATGAGACACTTAATACAAAAGGGCTTTGAAAAGACAGCAGTCACAAAGCCCTTTACAGTACACCAGGTGAAGTTGCACCCAACTTGGGGCCCAAGCTCAGGCTCTGAAGTCAGATACCTCAGTCTGCTGACTGAGCTATCAAATGGGAATAATGCCAGTCCCTACAGCATGGGGTTGTTGGAGAATTGGGGGTCACAGGTATGAAGTACTCACAGTAGTACTGGCATCTGGTAGGTGGTCAGGTCATGGGAGGTGTTATTATTATTATTATTATTAATTTTTTTTTTTGTAGCATTGAGGATCAAACTCACAACCTCGCACCTGCCAGGGCAGGCACTTAAGCCACTGAGCCAAACTCCCAGGCCTGGTTTTTTGAGGCAGGGTCACACTATATAGCTCAGGCTGGCCTTGCACTTGCGTTGTAGCACAAGCTGCCCTCGAACTCACAACGCTCCTCCTACTTCAGCCTCCCGAGTGCTGGGATTAAGAGCGTGCGCCACCACACTCAGCTCAATATCATTATTATTATTACTGGGCCCCTTTGAAGCCCTACAGGGTAGATATTGGTGGCCTGCCCCATCACACAGCCGAGGACCTCAAGGCCTGGCAGGCCTGGGGTAGAACCAGCTGCAGGCTCCTAATGCAGTGCTCTGATCCAGGGTTTGCGGTCCAGAAGGTCAGGACTAAGAGAGGCCTGTAGAGGGCCTGGTAGAGGTGTAC
Source organism: Dasyprocta punctata (assembly GCA_004363535.1). NCBI lineage: Eukaryota > Metazoa > Chordata > Mammalia > Rodentia > Dasyproctidae > Dasyprocta > Dasyprocta punctata. The sequence goes on along the minus strand of RJWM01042137.1, from coordinate 12,044 downwards.
AGGCAAGGCCAGTGCTCATGGAAAAGTATGCCCATCTTACAGGTCAGTGAATGTCTTGTGGCATGGGGGGCCTCGAAGGGACAAGCCAGCCCTCTTTGGGTTTCCGACCTTGTTGGGGGCTCTGCAGCACTGCAGGGGTGGGAAGTGATCGAGGTTTGCTGCCCCTAGCCTTTCTTGACCATCTGGGGCCTGTACCCCCTCAGGTGCCCCCCACCCGGGGCCTCTCCAGTACCTAGTTTCAGGCCTGTGCATTCTCCTCTATAAATACCACCCTCTGGTATTTTGGGTTGGCAGCTGTTCCTCCCAGGAAGATGCCGGGGGGGGGGGGGGACACGCAGCTCCTGACAAAACACAAACCCCTCCTGAGGGTGGGTGTGGGTGGTGTGAGGAGGGGGAGGAATGAGAGGGAGCAAGGGGACCAGGGGCAGGAGCCTGGGGAGTCGGTGTGGGGGTGGGACTACACAGCAAATGAACACATCACATCCTTTCTGGGAATCGCCCTGCAGTTTACAAACTCCAAGGCCTATGGACGGGTAGGGAGGAGGGAGAGAGCCTACATGCATCTGGGGAGAAACTGAGGCCCGCAGCCAAGACCCAGGTGTCATTTGACACACACTGGAAGGGAAACTGGCCAGGATCGCCCTCTGCTCCTCCCTGCCTACTTAGAGAGCCCGCCGTTTGACTGGGGGACTCCCCCAAATTCTGCACCTTCTAGAGAATCTTGAGAGATTAGGTAGTTTGGGGCCTTTCTTGGGTACAGGCTTTGTCCCTTCAGATGACCCCAAATTTCTCTTTGGAGGAAAAACAAAACCCTCAAACTGAATAGAAGTCGGTAGCCTGCTCTCCTCCTCGGCACCCTGGATGGGGAAAGCACCCAAGGGCTGAGCAGGGTTTGGCAGCCCTGGTGAAGCGGCTGTCTGCGGCCCTCTGGAGCGGTCAGCCCCGCACAGCGCCCCTCGCGCTCAGGGGCTCTGGGGCCCAGGGGCGCAGGGCGCGTGCGAGGAGCTGGCCTCCCCGCCCCCACGGCCGGTCCAGCGGCCTCCCTTTCCTGGCAGGACAGCGGGATCCTGCAGCTGTCAAGGGAGGGGCGGCGGGGGCTGATGTCAGGAGGGCTACAAATAGTGCGTCCGGCTAGGGGCTCTGTCTCCCCAGCCGCATCCACTCTCAGCCGGCCGCCCGCCGCCGCTGCTCCTCCGTGCGCCCGCCCAGCCTCGCCGCCGCCACCATGAGCCAGGCCTACTCGTCCAGCCAGCGCGTGTCCTCCTACCGCCGCGCCTTCGGCGGGGCCCCGAGCTTCTCTTTCGGCTCCCCGCTGAGCTCGCCCGTGTTCCCTCGCACGGGCTTTGGCACCAAGGGTTCTTCGAGCTCGGTGACGTCGCGCGTGTACCAGGTGTCGCGCACGTCGGGCGGGGCTGGGGGCCTGGGGTCGCTGCGGGCCAGCCGGCTGGGGGCGACCCGCGCGCCCTCCTCCTATGGCGCGGGCGAGCTGCTGGACTTCTCGTTGGCTGACGCCGTGAACCAGGAGTTCCTGACCACGCGCACCAACGAGAAGGTGGAGCTGCAGGAGCTCAATGACCGCTTCGCCAACTACATCGAGAAGGTGCGCTTCCTGGAGCAGCAGAACGCCGCGCTCGCCGCCGAGGTGAACCGCCTCAAGGGCCGCGAGCCCACGCGCGTCGCCGAGCTCTACGAGGAGGAGCTGCGCGAGCTGCGGCGCCAGGTGGAGGTGCTCACCAACCAGCGCGCCCGCGTGGACGTGGAGCGCGACAACTTGATCGACGACCTGCAGCGGCTCAAGGCCAAGTGAGGGCCCGGCGCCCCTAAACCCCTTTAGCCGAGCAGGGCGCAGGGCCCCCGCTGTCTGCACCCTCCTCCAGCCAGGGATTCTATCCCACCTCGGTCTTGGAGAGGGTCATCCCCTTGTGTCCCCCAAGGGGAGTTGGAACCCAGATCTCACCCCGTGTTCTCTCCCTAGAGAAAAGTTTTCTTGGGGAGATAGATCAAGGGGTAGAAATGGGCGGTCTCGGGAGGCCCGGGACCCCCTTAAGCAGCCTCTTTAAAGGGATCTCAAGCTGCTGGAGTAGCAGTGGTTGGGGCAGGCGAACAGGCAGAGGAAGGGCTGGAGGGAGCCGGGGCATAGTCAGGGAGGGGCGATTGGCTGAGAGAGGCAAGGGTAGAGAAGCCGGCTCTCAGCTCAGCTCTGATGAGGCCCTGGGGAGGAAACGCAAGGGGAGGGAAGGGGAGAGGGAAGTTTGCTTCAGGGCCTAGCCGAGGCTGTGTCCTCTCACAAGTGGACACGCTGGAACAGTTGGGAGGGTGGATAGGAGCCTCAGACCCTCCAAAAGCTTGGGAGGACTCCACTGGGCATTCGAGTGTGGGGTATTTATGAGTCCTGCTCCTCATTACTCAACTGAGCAGAGTCACTTTCCAGCCACCAAAGTCACAAACAGGAATCAGGCTGCTCTGTGGACCAGGCTGGGGCAGAGAACAGGGAACACAGAGGAATAGAAAACAGACCCCAGTTCCCAAGCCCAGGAAGGTCATAGTCTTATGGGGACATAGACTTCAAGGGTGTGGCTTCGAGGCAGAGACAGGGCCACTTCCTGTCCCCTCCCGGTTGGGTGGAGCCTCGGCCACTCCCATTCTGGGCCTCTGGTCTCTATCCAGCAGCCAGGGCTTCTCAGTCCTGAGCCCTTTCCCTGAGCCACCCCTAGCCTGTCATCGCCACTGCTGGCTCTACCCCCAGTGATGTCTCTCCTGCTGCCTTAATCCCCCAACTGTCTGTCCTTCTGTCTGTCCTGGCCAGGCTGCAAGAAGAAATTCAGCTGAAAGAAGAAGCAGAGAACAATTTGGCTGCCTTCCGAGCGGTAAGCTGTCTTTGTTACCCCAGCAGTCTTCTCCCTTCTCTCCTCCCCTGGTCTCCCCCCACCCACCTGGGCTGTCTGTGACCCTGTCCTTGTTGCTGACTTCTCCCAGGACGTAGATGCAGCCACTCTAGCGCGTATTGACCTGGAGCGCAGAATCGAATCTCTCAACGAGGAAATTGCGTTCCTGAAGAAAGTGCACGAAGAGGTGTGCGGGGGTCCTTGGGCCGTGGTGAAGCTGCTGGAAAGTGGGAGGCGGGTGCTCTAGGAATGGAGCGGGAGGGTGCTCTGGGAGGCCTGGATGAGGACTGAAGCCCAGCCACACCCTGCAGGAGATCCGTGAGCTACAGGCCCAGCTTCAGGAACAGCAGGTCCAGGTGGAGATGGACGTGTCCAAGCCAGACCTCACAGCCGCCCTCAGGGACATCCGGGCACAGTACGAGACCATCGCGGCTAAGAACATCTCCGAAGCTGAGGAGTGGTACAAGTCCAAGGTGAGTGGCCTGGCCTGGGGACTCCATCCCCCAGTATCCCATTTTGTAGGTGCTGCCTGAGGCTCCATCCATAGAAAGGAGGGCGAGCCCAGAGTCTCCGCCTTCCTTGCCACCCTACCGGGCTCCTGTTCTTCCTGGTCTCAGGCACTGTCTCTCTGCCCCTAGGTATCTGACCTGACCCAGGCTGCCAACAAGAACAACGATGCACTGCGCCAGGCCAAGCAGGAGATGATGGAATACCGACACCAGATCCAGTCCTACACCTGCGAGATTGACGCCCTGAAGGGCACCGTGAGTCCCTGCCCTCCTCCAACAGCTCAGTCCCTTTCTGGCTGCAGCTCACACCCTCACTGTGACCTTGGGCTCATCATCAGCTCACCTCTCTGAGCTCCCATCGCCTCAAGTCTACACCAGGGGCAAAGCTAGATGGTGAATTCCCAATAGGGCATTAAGGGATCAGACGGTTCCTGGCAGAATCTGCCTGTGTGGAATGACCACAGATGGTCCTTTCCATGTGGCTTATTCTCTGAGTGTCCACATAAGACATCATTTGGGTGCAGGGTTCCCTGGCTACTCCTTTGAAAATTCCTGAACTCGACCATCCAGAGTTGCCTCCCAGCCCCATTCTGATCCCCTCCCTGGATGTGCTCTGAGCCTGCCCTTGACTTGGGCTCCCACCACCCAACCCCTGCAGAACGATTCCCTGATGAGACAGATGCGGGAGCTGGAGGAGCGCTTTGCCAGCGAGGCCAGTGGCTACCAGGACAACATCGCACGCCTGGAGGAGGAGATCCGGCACCTCAAGGATGAGATGGCCCGACACCTGCGCGAGTACCAGGACCTGCTCAATGTGAAGATGGCCCTGGACGTGGAGATTGCCACCTACCGGAAGCTGCTGGAGGGCGAGGAGAGCCGGTGAGAGGCAGGCAGGGGCTGGAGTTAGGGTGCTGAGGCCAGGGTTGGGGAGAGTCCTCCTCTAGTGGCTCTGGATCACCTAGACAAGACCTGGAAATTATTTTATTTTATTTTATGTATTTATTTTTGGTACCGGGGATCGAACTCACAACCTCGTGCCTGCCAGGCAAGCGCTTACGCCACTGAGCTAAATCTCTGGCCCTGGAAATAATTTTATACAAGGAACTGCAGTTCTGCTCATTGCAAGGAATTAACCAAGGCCACTTGGGTAAAAAGCAATGTAATTAACAGCTTTTATAAAAAGAGAAATATAAGTATTCCCTCCTCTACCTTTAGAATTAAGAACCAGCAGCATAAAATCATATTCAGCAATCAGTCATAAAATATTACTGCCAGTCAAAGGAGAGATGAAAGTAGAGTGGGGAATGATGAGGAAGGAAAGGGAGGGGCAGAAAGAGACAAGCTGAGACCCAGAAGAGACAGGAAGCCTTGCACACAGGCTACGGGTGGTGGGGAGACACACACCGCACTTACACATGTGTGCTCCAGGGAAGACCCTGAGGAGTTGTGTTCAGATCACCACCCCCATCTAGACCCAGAAACAATGTACAACCAAAAGGGATATGAGCAGCTTCTGGAGTGATGGAGATGTCCTGTGTCTGGATTTGGGCAGGTACATACAGGGATAGAGACTTTGATGCTCGTTAAAAATTTGTCCACTTTACTGTATGTAAACTGAATCTCAGTTTAAGACAGGTTCATTACAACCAAAAAATGGTACTCATTGCTACTCATAAAAATAATATCTAAGCCAGGCATGATGGGATAAACCTATAATTCCAGCTTCTCTAGAGGCTGAGGCAGGAGGATTGAAAGTTTGAGGCCAGGCTGGGCCATTTAAGGAGACCCTTTCTTAAAATGAAAATAAAAAAGGCTAGAGATGTGGCTTGGTGGTGGAGTGCTTGCCTAGAATGTGTGATGCCTGGGATTCAATCCTCAATCACACATAACATTAATAATATATAACAATAATGATAATAATACCTAAAACTGTTTAAAAAGTGGCGGATGTGTTTAGCTATGGCTTTCACATAAAGAGAGCGCTTAGGTTTAATCACATAATGTCTGAGGGATGGACTTTTGAAGTGGTAAAGCTCTGTTACATTTTCCAAGTGTGAACGTAAGTGGTCAGCTCCTGGGACTGTCCTGCCTAGAGGGCACTTCCACAGCTGCTGCCCAGACCCCTTGCAGTGCCAGGAACAGAAAGAAAATGCTGATGTCCTGGAGGGTACCATGGGGTTGGACGTCCTGGTATCTCCCAGCAGGTTGGGGTTAGAACTGCTGATCCTTCTGGATCCTTGGGGCATCTGAAGTTGGCCTTTGACCCCATACCCTATGCAGTGTGGACAGAGGCAGCATTGGGGTCAGGGAGACTGGGATAGCTGAGAAATATGTTTAGGGTGAGCCTTGATTGTTGTGATCACAGGGAGAGATGGGAGTATCCCTAACACTTTGAAGACTCGGTCTCTCCCTTTTCAGGATTAACCTTCCTATCCAGACCTTCTCTGCGCTCAACTTCCGAGGTGAGTGTGTGCTGGGAGGCAGGAGGAGGGCCACAACAGCCAGGAGTCCAGCCTGGGCACTGCCCAAGATCAGGCAGGAGGGGAGACTGAAACCGTGGGGCCAGTGCTAGAAGAAAGGGCACTGCCTAAGATAGGTGAGGGAGTTTAGGTAGAGAAAGGTGAGACACCTTCTGAGAGAGTTTATTACTGCATTGTGTTGCATTGTATTGCCTGTGTCCACTGCACCTTCAGCGGTGTTGGGTGTGTGTTCTAGAAGTACCAGGAGTGTCCCCAGGGACCTGGCAGTAGGACGGCTCACACTCGGGACTAGAGGGCACCTGCTGCCTACTGTCTGGCCTGTGGCCAGATGTTCTCCAGCTGTTTACTGAGAGCAAGATGTTGGATGCACCTTGGAAAAAATGAAGCCAAGTCTCAGCAAAGCCAAACAATGAAAAGAATGAGCTCCTGGGGCATTTTGCCATCCTGACATTAGTAATATGCAGATCAAGTGGCTTTCCAACCCCAGAGAGCAGAAAAATATGCTCTAATGATACATTAGAAAAGCAAGTCGGAGTCCTTGGCAGCTCCTCCTTTCCTAGATCAAACCTTTCATATCTTCGATGTTCATTTCCATCAGGAAAAAAAATACACGCTGCGCTCCAACGAGTCACAGCGTTCATCACAGGCTAGTTGCTTGCTAAGGAGATTCGTGAATGCCAAATGCGTGAAACCAAGGGCCTAAATTTGACCTCCCTATAAAACTCAGAACTTCTCTTTTCAGTTCATTGTTTATACAGACACCAAGTGTGAGTCTTGCATTTAAAATCACTTCATGTTTTTTCAAATCAATAGCTCTGTGGCCACAATAGGGCAAGTATCATTGCTCCCATTCCATAGCAAGGAAACTGAGGCCCAACAGGGCAAGTGAGTCAACCTGGTAAACAGTGACTGCTGCTCCATCTCACCTTCATTAGGGCATCAGACTGCTCATTCTGAGCCTTACACGAGCTGAGGGCTGGCGGATCCTTCAGGGTTCCTTGAGCTTGGGGTTTTGTCTTGGACGGGACAAGTCCCTGGATACAAACTCATGTGGGGCTCTCCTGGAGCTCAAAGGTGGAGAGGAAGCTAGGAGAGGAGGCCAGCCTGGGACTTGGAGTCCCCAGTCTTGCGCCAGTTTGCACACTGCAGTCTATGAGTTTGGGACAGGAACTATTTGCTCTCCTGTTGAAGAAGTAAAAAGCCTGTCTTGAGGGAGGTGGGCTCTGCAGGGCTGTGCACAGCCCAGCCTGGGCCTGAGCATGCGGCGGATCTATTACAGAAACCAGCCCGGAGCAAAGAGGCTCTGAGGTCCACACCAAGAAGACGGTGATGATCAAGACCATTGAGACCCGGGATGGGGAGGTGAGTGGCGTGTCTAGCCCCTCATCCTTGGTGGGAGCTGTGGGAGTGTTGGGGGGACTGTCAGCTATGTGTCTTCTACCAGCTGGCTGGTTCAGGTCCCTGGTTGGGGCCAAGTGGGTCCTGCTGTCTTGGGGTGGGGTGCACAGGGCTCCCCTGAGCCAGCAGTAGGCTGGACTAGGGTTCTCTTCCTTCCCAGGTTGTCAGTGAGGCCACACAGCAGCAGCATGAGGTGCTCTAAAGCTAGAGAACCTCCGACACAGTCCTGGCCCCATCCTCACTGCCTCCTGAAGCCAGCCGCCTCCTTCCATCCCGGATGCCACCCCCAGCCACCTTGCCTTCTTCCCCTCACTGCCCCTGACTCTTTCTCACTGGCCACCCTTCATGGTCCCCATCCTGCCCAGTCCCCGGCAACAATCCTGCCACCTCTGCGAACCCTCCATGAGTCCTGGCTGTTAGAAGGGGGTGAGTCTGGCTCTTGTACCCAACTTGAGCTGTGACCCTACCCCTCCCAGCTCTGTGACCTTTGGAGAATGCCTCAGAGCAGTGTGTTGGGACCTGCCGGGTCAGGACAGAGCCCTGTGGACCTCCCCACCCCCAAGCCCTAGTCAGAGAAAGAAAGAATAGGCTCCTCAGCAAGCTGGGCAAGGACCAGGGGACTACCCCTGCGGATAGTGAGGGACTTGAAACTGTCGCCATGGTCCCTTCCTTTCCTTTCCCCAGCCCAGGGTGGAATTAGAAAGCAGGGGCTGCAAGAGGGAACCCCCGAAGGTGCTGGATGTGGGAGCAGGAGATGCAGAAGGAGAGAGGGTGGGTGAGATGCTGGAGAGGAAGAGAGGAGAGGGAGGCAGAGTGTGTGCGGGCTCAGGCTGGCAGGAGGACGCCACCTCCCCACGACTGCCCCTTCCCCTGCAGGGGCTCTGGACAGAAACAATAAAGAGATGAGCACAAGCCTGCAGGCCCCCTACTGTCTTACCTGGAGGGTAACCCGGGGGTGGGGCCGTGTCACCTCCCCTGTCTCCCTGAGATGGACCGGGCTGCCCTCCAACCAGGCAGACTATCCTCTGGGCCTCCCAGCTCTTCTGTGTGTGTGTAGCAAAATGGGATAGGGGCTTTTCTTGGGGAACCACAAATACCTCCTGTTCTCTTGAAGAAAGTTGCAGCTCCTCAGCTGGCTCTGAAGGAGGCCACCTCAGTCCTTTCCCCAAGGAAGTTTCCAGCCTCTTTTCATCAGCCCTTTCTAAGACCTTTTAATGCACAAAGGCCAATTCAGGAAAAATAACAACATTCAGAAAAAAGGCAACATCTGCCGGGCGTGGTGGCACACGCCTTTAATCCCAGTACTTGGGAGGCTGAGGTAGGAGGAGCGTTGTGAGTTCGAGGCCAGCCTGGGCTACAACTCGAGCACAAGGCCGGCCTGAGCTACACAGTGCAACCCTGCCTCAAAAAACCAGGGCTGGGAGTTTGGCTCAGTGACTTAAGCACCTGTCTGGCAGGCGCGAAGTTGTGAGTTCAATTCCCAGTGCCGCAAAAAAAAAAAAAAAGAAAGAAAAGAAAAATGGAAAGATCTAACTTGGGCTTGGGTAAGAAGGTTCAATACTCTGAAAATGTCAGTTCATCCTACAGTCATCTTCAGTGACTTTGGTGACCTTACACTCTCAGGGTCAGACCTCAGAAGCCCTCTGGGCAAAGATCCTACCATGGCAATGCTCTGCAGTCTCCATGAAAATACCAAAGGGAAATGTTGGGAGAATTGGGAAAGATGGAAGGAAAGTGTAGGACATATGAGAAAAAAAAAAAAAAAAAAAAAAGGAAATCATGGAATAAAACATTTAAATGTATTAACATAATTAAATGTAATTTTAAAAAGATTTGTTAATGGATAGGTGGTATACAAATATTAAAATATTAATGGAATAAAAGAGTGTTTAGAAGGAGACCCACATACCCATGAGACTCTAGCATATGTTAATGAAGGCATTTCAAAGCTGCGGGGAAGTCTTAATTAATCCACAGAGGGCTTGTGGTGGGAGCGGGTGTGATTGAGTAGCCAAGGGCATCAGGAGGAGGTGTGGACACTTTCTTCTCACTCCTTCCCAAAAGCACACATATCCAGATGCATCACAGATTTAGGAAAGCTGATGGATCCAAGTAGGCCTCAGGCTTCGTGTTGCTCCTCCCGTATATGAGGGGCTGTCCTTCAAAGGAGATGGGAAGAAGGCAGACACAGAACCATGATAAACTGAGCAGGCTTTTAGTACTAAGGTCCCTGCTGTGCTATTCCAAACTGGCTTTTCCAAGAACTTCCAAAATCCTTTCTGGTGGCTCTTTATTCCCATCCTTCGATGCAGCCCTCACTCGCAAGCTGCCTCCTCTCTAAGAAGGCCCCCTTTGCCCCAGAGGAGCTGGGTACACCCCAGGCCCCCACCTCTACCACTAGAGGCTCATGGTGCTTTCCTGTCCCCTCCCTGCCCCAGTGGAACGGAGTGAACCCTCTAGGTCCAGAACTTCCCCTGCCATCTACAGAGAAGCTCCATGACTCTCACAAAACATGGAAACGGAAGTGGCATTCCCAGTGCCCCCAGCTTGTCCTTGAGCTTGCTGGGGGACCTAGCATCTGAGTTGGCCTCTCTGTGAAGGAAACGTCGAGGATAGGGAGCACTGGGCCCTGCTGGATAAAGAGGAGGAGTATATCCATGAGAAGTTTCTGGAACCTTGCTCCTTTCCCCTGGGTGAGTTATGTGCACACTCACCTGCTCTACAAAGCATAGAGGGGTAGATACATAAGTCGGGGAGAGCTTACGTACAAATGAGTCACTAGGGTGGAGGAAACGTAGCGATCTTACACTCTCAGAGTCGGACCTCAGAAGTCCCCTGGGTCACGATTCTCCTGATACACAGACTTCCTTCTCAGCCTCACCCCAGCTTCCATGATGGCCAGTGATCAAGTTCTGCCTGCATGTCCCCACTGTCGGAGAGCTGCCCACTTCCCTGTGGCCTTCCAGCTGGGGATGGTGCTGCAGAGAAGCCCTCCCTTCTCAGTCCACTGTCTCCTGTAACTGTGCCCACCTGTCCTGAGAGAGAAAGCCAGAGTTGCCCTCTGTCCCCCAGGGGTGGTATTCTCTGAGTACTGGGCCTGTGCCGTTGGGATGCCCCCCTCCTGGGGACTCACACTGAGAGACAAGAGCAGCCAGCTGACCAAGGGAGCCCAGAAAATGCACCAAAAAAAAAAAAAGAAAAAAAGAAAAGAAAAAAAGCTTTGAGCATCACGTGATCATGTACATACAGCGATCAATACGCCCCTCCACTTACACGCCATTACCTCCACGGCAAAAACCTCCCCCTGCCCCTCAGGGTGCTCTGCAGTCCTCTTCTTCAAGACTCTAAGCACCTTGAAAGAAGAGGACTCACAGAGGGCTGACCGGCTTCCCATAGGATGCAAAGGACCAGGCCTAGATCCCCTCAGACCCCTTTGGAGTGGAGCAGGAAGGACCATGGAGTGGATCCTGTGCTAGGAGCTGAGGGGCCAGCAGGCACTTTCCCACCCCGTCTGGCCACTCTGGCTGCCACCCCTGCCTCGCTCCTTAGTGCCCCATTCACCTCTCCTTCCTTCTCACCACAGGCCTCACCAGGGGACAAATGCAAATGCATCTATGACCTTTGATTCAACGCCTGAAATGTCAGCTACCCAAGGGTGACTTTTATTCGTTTTATTCACTACTACATCCCTGGTGCCTGGAAGAATGCTTGGTACATAGTAGGTACTTATTAAATATTTAAATACTTTTTGAATGAATACCCACTAGGCACTTTTATTTACTTTTCTCTAAATTAAACATTTACCCAGAAGGGCTGATAACTGCCCCTGCCACTTCATTCACTGATTCAATGAATATTTACTGAGATTTTTTCATGTGCCAGGCATGTGGGGTATCATTATAACTGAAAGGCAACGCTCCATGGCCCAGAGAGGTGGGCTGACCTTCCAAGGTCACACAGCATTCTGTGGCAAAGGAGGATACAGCTCCAGGCTCCTTGGCCTCTGGAGCCCAGATTTCTTTCCATGACACCATAGACTTGTGACCAAAAGGCAGGGCAGACTGGCAGCACATACCCCAGCCTGGCGCCAGGCTGCAGGTCACTGTGGGGCCCACGCTGAGGGACAGACAAATGCCATGCAGCCAGCTGCCCTGGGCAACTGGCCTGGCCGGAGCCTGACCACTTCCAGCTGTCGCAGCTCATACAGGCTCCTCCAGGAGAGGGCACCAGCGACTCACTTGGGCCCACAGACCCTCGGGTGCGAGTCAATGAACGCCCCTGTTAGACTCAAGGGAAGCAGGAGACGAGCCATGTTCCAGGCTCTGTGCCAGGCCTTTTTAAATAGTTAATATTCATTTTAATATTTAATATAATAATTTAATGCCATCCCAATAACGTAAGTCAGATTGTGTAATTTTGTTCAAAACTCTGAGATGAGTTCCCATTTTCCATAAAAGCTCCACAACCTGCAAAATGCAAAGCCATCTAGCCCCCGCGAGCTGTCTGATCCATCGCCTTCCGCTCTGCCCTCTCGCCCTCCAGCCTTGCTGGCCTTCTGGCTCTTCTTGGAGCCATCAAGCGTACTCCCACCTCCCAGAAATCTGCACCAAGTGCTTCCTAACCCTTCAAGGTCAGCTCCAGTGTTCCCCCCAGGAAGCTTGACTGGAACCACCACACTTGCCAGCACAATCCCTCACCACACTCACAGCCCCCCACCCGCTGAGCTTTCCCCACAGTACTTACCTCCTTCTCATGATCTTTGCAATTTCTTT
>RJWM01042136.1:0-14528 GCA_004363535.1 Dasyprocta punctata | reverse complement strand
TTTTTTTTTTTTTTTTTTTTTTTTTTCGGCACCGGGTATTGAACTCACAGCCTTGCGCCTGCCAGGGCAGGCGCTTAAGCCACTGAGCCAAACTCCCGGCCCTATCAAAATTCATTTTGTCCTGGTAGTAGTATTTTTATTTCTAGATTTTTTTTTCATTTAGCATTAATTGCTGCTTTTCCACATCATGAGAGTGGTCCTTCAATAGTGAGCTACATGTATTTATCCCATTGAAGCATCTTGCAATAAACTTTACTGAAGCACAGACATTTCCACATCTACAGAGGCAGTGAACTGGTTCACCTAGAAATTAAAATAGTGGATCTTTGCTATGTAATCTTGGGAAAGTTAAGTCTATTGAGTTTCAAATTCTTCAACTGAAGACTTGAAAATAATATCCAAGTAGGAAAAGTTACTATGTATTCAAGCACTACTTATTAGTTTTCTGGTACATATCAATCACTGGGAATTTTAGGATGAATGAGCAAAATGTGCTTGATTTGATAGTGCAAATTAACACTGGGTAAATTGGAAAAGAAAACAAAATGTGTATTCCAAAGAATCAAAATTCATTTTGTCCCGGTAGTAGTATTTTTATTTCTAGATTTTTTGCTCCAGCAACAAACACTGCAAAATGAAATGTTAGATGAGGCCAAATAAAAAATATATTAAGAAAGAAATAAATTAATGAGTAAATAAGTACTTTTAAAGTTTGTCATAAATGATTTTCTCAACAAACTGGAAAACTCAATTAAGCAGGACACTTCTCCGTCCACATTGCTCTTACTTTATGAAGAGAGGTTTTCCCATGTTCACGTGTGGACATATGCTCAGCCCAGACACTTGTCAGCTCCCCACCCATCCAACAAATTGTAGGTATTTCTGAAGATGTTTGTAGGGACTAGCTGCAGCTCCAGATGTTCCCAGGGGGAAGGACAATGAAAGGATGAAAAAATAAAGAAAACAGAGGAAAGCTGAGGTCAGGTGGAGCCCTCTCTCCTGATGGGAGAGAAGGAACTGCTCAACCACTGTAGCACATTTATTTATACACTCAAGACGAAGATGTCAATTTCAACCCCACTGCTAGCAACTTGTTTGCCTGGCTGGCCTGAGTCCTTGCCTTCTTGAAACTAGGACAGATTTTTTTTAATATATTGCATATTGTTATCTTAGAAGTAGTTATTCAGGTTACAAGATCAATGCATAAAAAATAATCAAACAAACAATAAAATGGAAGCAAGGAAAAGATTATATGGAGTAGGTACACATATAACTGGAACAGACTGTTTATGTGGCTGGCTTTGGGCTCTCTGTGTTTGCAGGGCTGGCCTTGCTTTAGCCCAGCATGTGTGCCCAATCTCCAGTTTCAACAGCAGCCTACAGATGTTCAGTTGATTTTCAGTATTGATACACAGTCTATTCAATGGGGAAACCATGCTCGTTACAACAAATGGCCTTGGGACAAGAGGAAATCCAGATGCTAGTGGTGAAGTTTTAAAATTTTCAAAAGACATGAAATTCCCCTTCTAAAAAGATTGCCTTTACCAACTTTCCCCTGCCACCACTGTTAATTTAGTTACATTTGGAATTTAGTTGATTAGAGTTTCTTAATAAATCCAAAATATTAACACTTCAGATTCCTGCATCATGCATAGTCCTTTCTTATGTTGATGTTTATAAACCAAAGTCAGGCAATGAGTGATATCATTATCTTAAATATCCACATTATCTTACAAATTACATAAAAGGATTTACCAAATTAAGGGAAAATAACCTGCTTGTGATTTATTTTCCTGTAAAGAAACAGCAGCGTCCTGCAATTCTGTGCCCCAAGCAGCACATTTGGTTGCTTGAGTCATGAGATCAGATTCATTTGGTCAGTCCGGGAAAGGAGATCAGGTTCTTTTCTTTCTTTGTTCCTTTTTTTATTTTTTAATAGTTTCCTTGGTATTCCTCCAGGCCCAGTATACTCCAGTATTCCTCAAGCATATTTATAAATATAGCAGAAATCCCATATGTTCCAAAACATGCCAATTTCAACTCCCCTTCAAAATTCTTAGGGACTTGGGGCATTAAAAGGAAACGGAAAAGACTGAGAGTTGTGTGAGCCTTGTCATCTAAGCTGTACAACCATGAGCGCTAATGAATCTGGATCCTGTATAAAAACATCCCCTCCTGGGTGGCAGAACTACCTATCTTTATTATCTTTAATATCCTGCTCCTTCTGCACTAAACACCTTTTTATGAAATCACACAGTCTCCCAGCACTTAATGAAAAACAGGAACTCTACAGCTAATGAATCTAGCCAGTTCATTTTCATTCCATGCCTAACTTTCCTAAAACATGAACAGCACACACCTCTGTCCAGGGAAAACTTTTGTAATCAGCCTTCTCATTCTCAAAATCATGTTCCGATTTCACTACTGGGGAACACTTGCCACTGTGCTGAGTCAAGAGAGTCCAGTCTTATGCCTGGGTCTCCAGGTCACAGTGCTCCCCAAGGTACACTGATCAAGTACACACTTGTTAGCTTTCGCAAGCTGGGGATGGTGGATTTTTTTTTACAGGTAATTTTTTGCATGGACTCTGACAGAACAAGAGAAAAAGAGAGAGTGAGGATAAGGTATTGCTCTCTGGCACAACTTCATTTGAGATAAAACGGCATCAGTAACACTCCATTTATTCTATATCATGCAATATTCAGATTCTGCACAGCAAGATGGAAGACTAGGCCCCTAACTTTCTTTCCCGGAATCCATTAATATTAATAGTCTGAATAATGGGGATGAAAAGGCTGCCCTGAATGGAGCATGTGACCTACTTTTACAGGCTGCTGTCTGGTTGGTGAACACTCCAAAACACCTCTTTTTAGTTCATTGTTTTCCCTCTGATCATTTCACTGCTTTAAATTTAAACATATATGCAGGAATTTTATTCATTAATGACTATTTTTCATTATAAAATTAATTGGAGTGAGGTCTGCTGTGGTAGTGATTTTGTGGCAATAAAAAAATTAAATTTTATTATATCAGAATAAACTCACAGAGAAACACTTCTATAGTACCATATTGTTATTTTTGCATGTATTTCTTTTGTGTAGAGTAAAAGATTAAAGGAGTCCTTCAATGCTATGAAGCAAAAGGAATTTTCTAAGAATGCATATGTCTTGTCATTCAGGATGCCAGCCACAGCGACCCTTCTCCATTCTTCTATACAAGCACGTGGCCATTACTCTTTGATGAGTTGTGATTTTCATGAAAGCTTACATTAAACTTGGGGAGAGAAATCATTGAGAAAATGTAAATCACTTGTTCTAAACCAACTCTTTTCTCACCTGATTCTTTCATCTTTATTTTTTCTCAATATACTTTATGTAGTATTCCAAAAAAAGATGAATTTATTTGGTTTTCTGCCAGAGCATAGAACTATCAAATAGCAAATATCTTGTTGTTATAAGTGTTAATCAACACTTTCCAATGACTGCTAATCTTGGAAACCTTTTTCAGATGTGACATATCTGAAAAATCAAAGTAAATGATTTTCTCAAAATTTGTGCTTGTCTTCCATGGCCCTCTCTTCTCCATAAACTTCTGTAGTGCTTATGATCTGGTATTAATCATAATGGCATTTTTCAGCTATTCCATTCCTGGACACAAAGTCTGTTGCTTACAACTTAAGAGACGAAAGGTTCACCTTAGCCCATGGTCTGAGTTTTTCAGTCCAGAGGTGTCTGGGTTTGAAGCAAACGGCATCGTGACTGAAGTGCATGGTGGGGTACAGCTGCTGAGTTCACAGTGCTAGGGAGAGGCACAGGGGACAGCACTGGCGGAGGGCAGGGGAGGGGCCAGATACACACAGGACTCAAGCCTAACACACACATGCACGAGGTTTGTTTTATTAAACTGCTAAACATTTCTTAATCTAATGAAGTTGCCATATTGGAATTAATAGTCAAAACGATATCCTGAAATTGTCAAGTGGTGCCTACATTCTCTTTTTGAACATAATAAATTTCTGCAAAGACCAGGTTTTCCCTATAACTATGTGTGTGTGTGTGTGTATACACACACACACACACACACACGTATATGTATATCTACTGTGTGTATATCTATGTGGCATAGTGAATAATGATATAGTGTATATATATACACACACGTATGTATATGTATATCTACTGTGTCTATATCTGTGTGGCATAGTGAATAATGGTATAGTTTACCAAAATAAATGATTATTGTGGTAAATTCTTGCGATGAATTGTTTCTAAATTCATACAAGGAGCTATGGACGTGGCTAAGAGGTTTCCAAGATCAAGAGAGGCCGTATGTGTAATGTTTGATCTGATTCTTCCTCTTACATAAAGCCTTGCCTTCAACCTCCTATTTAATTCTCAGTTCTATCTGCTTCTCTGTAATTCTACTAACATGTCTAAATTCGGGAATTCAATGGCCTCTTCTATCCTAATGCAATGACTTCTGAAGTGATCTGTTTTCAGCCTTTCAACTTCCAAACCACCCTACATACCACTGTCAAGTATCAATTTTAACTGCAAATCTTTTCTTTCACAGATTGCTTTAACTGGCCTGCAAAGAAGCAAAGAAGGTCCTTTATCATCCAGCCTTCCTCCAGACACCTACACTCCCAATCAATCTGTCCTCTACCTTTTATTGCTGTATGTGACATAGCTTTCACATTTTGCAAGTCATCCCTTTTGATTTTGTTCTTCTGTTTTTCTGGTTGCCGATTTATCTTTAGAACACGGCCAGACACAGCTCTCTCCATGTAAACTCTCCAGAAGTTACGGCCTTCGGTGTGGTCCCAGGTCCTTTTGTCTTGTTCATATTTTTATTCTACCTTCAGAGCGCATTTTAAGAGCAACTGACTAGTTTGATACGATTCCCTCACCTGGTGGCAAATTCTCTTAAGGAAAAAGATCATTGACAATGTAAGCACAGTGTCTCAGCATTTTGTTTAATATATGAGTGATTGCACAAATCAATTAATACATATGACAGAATTTATGCTTGCTGGAAGAAAAATTTAAAATTAGTGATTCCACTAATTTCCCATGTGTGGATCTTATTTGCACCTGTTTTAAAATGCTTATTTTGCCTTTACTTACTTACATTTATTAATATAATAACCTCAGGAGTCACTAGTTTTATTCAGAGTAGTCAGGTAAATATCTGGGTGTGAAAAATAAAAAGAACTTCAACAGAAAAATAATCAGTAAGTGTTTTGAGGAACTGAGAAAAATGTACATATTGATGGTTAAGTGTAAAAGAAAATTACTTCAATTGTTTATGGGAGAAAAAGGAAAGGCTCTGGAAGGAGTTTTATGTATTTGATATTTCCTTGTTGGCCATAGACAAAGAACCAGGAAGGATTTCAGAGCCTGGAAACACAGTGATAAAAATAACCATCAGAAAACATTTTCAAGCAGCTTGCTCATTAAGAAATACAAATATTATAGACATTTTAAGCATAAATTTTTGCTTTTATTGCTGTGAAATTTTAATATTTCATTCAAAATGGATGCAAATCATATTACAGGGATGAAAACAATAAAATGTGAAATGTGCATGTATGCGTGTGTGTTATGAAGCCAATTGCTTCCCGATCAAAATAGGCTCCTTGACTTATTGCATAAAGTATAAATTCAGAAATTGGAGAATGAACACATAATATCTAGATATGATAGGAATCACTAGACAAAATTGTTCCCTTATTTATTTGTGGGGAATAAAATGGCAGAGTAGGCAGGGCTAGTAGATCTGGTGTATTATTTCACATGAAACTGGATGATGTTGTGTGGGCCAATACCTTTAAAATTAAAAATAAAAGCACGATAAAATATAGATAGTATTTTTTATTAATAGAAACGTTTTCAATGGCTTAATTAGAATATTGAGGTGTTTATTAAAAATGAAATCATCAAAAGATAAAAAAGAAAACTGATTTCATTTTTATTCAAAGGTAGATTATCATTAGGTTACTACGATTGACAGGACACCTGTGGAAGCTCCTTATGACTACTTTTTCTATTCAAAATATGTGGGAGTAAAATGCAATCTTTATTACTTAATTGACAGGTTTTCCTTCCCTTCCGGTAAAGAACTGAAAGGTAACACTGTATAGGTTGTGTTTTATATCCAGCTGCCAGCAAGCACAGAGTTAACTAAATATGGTGTGGTAGAAATAATTCATTTTTCCTTTTCGAGGTTTCATTTTTTTAAAAAAAATTCTATTCCTGTTTTATTAGTTTCATTATTTATGACTTTTATTTCATCCTGCTTCAAAACCTTTTAGCAGAGAAGTGGCACATGAATAAATAAACTAATAAGGTGTGCTTCAAATATAAATGTGACAAGAAAATGTTCACAGATTCTAAAATAATCTCATAGTTTAGAATGTGAGAAGTAGCAGAAACCTAAATATTGCAATGAGAAATATCTGTTACCATGGGCAGGGTGAATCACAGTGGCTGCAGAAAAACTGGGATAATTCAGAGCTGAATAGATTGTGTGCAGCTAAATCAGTACAGTTTTTATTTAGTAGGAATAGAAGGATTTTAACTAAAGAAACAGTAAAATAACATGCTAAAAACAAAACATCATTATGAGACTGGGTTGGCAATCTTCCCATAGATGATTAGTAGACAAGATGGAGGGAGTTCTGCAAATTCTGACGAAGGAAGAAAGAACAGGGACAGGAGGATCACTATGAAATGAGAAAGAAGAAAGTGAAGAGAAGGAAAAGGAGAAGAAAGAGAAAGGACAAGGGAAAGAAGAAAGCTAGGAAAGTGGTGGAGGAAGAAGAAAGAAGGAGAAAGACAAGAAAAACAAGGAGAAACGGGCTTGGAAATGGAGGGTTTCACACCCTAGATGCATCTTTTGCATAATAAAATAAGAGACAGCTGGCAGGGTCATGCGCGATGTGTTCTAACCTGAACCATTTCAACCTGCAGATCAAAAGGTGAGACCTAGAGATGAGAAGTGAATTGTTTCGCTTATGAAACTTCTCTGGCCATCTTGTTAATCAGCTTCACCTCATAGTCCTCCTCCTGTCTCCCTCCTTACTTTCAAATAAAGGATTATCTGACAGGAAGAGTTTAATTCCTACAAATGTTCTTGTGACTTTTCATGACATGATCATTTTAGAGATCTATTAAATATCTTTACTATCTTTCCAGAATTGCTGTGCATCTCAAATCATTCACACTGAAAGATATTAAAATGAACAAAATATACTAAAATTAGAAATCAAAGTCAATAACACACTGAGAATTTTTAAACTGTTTAGAGTAATGGAGACGAAGGCTTGATGCCCTGCCCTGTATTAGGACACATCATTTCTCCTTCACTGTATGAATACTTGGCAGAATTCATCACTATGCAAAAAAGATTGGCGTGAACTCAGAACCTGCACTCTAACATCAGCTAATGTTCTGCTCTTCTAGATCTCTTCCTTATTCTACTATGCAGAACTCTTTTTCACTTTGGAGATAAAACAAAAAAAATTAAGTGACCAATAAGCGAAGCAATGCAATATAGACACTACCTGACCTGATTCGATAGTTACACAATATGTGCTTCTATAGAAAACATCACACTGGACTGCAGAAACCTGTGCAACAGGAGTGTGCCAATTAAAATATATAATAAAACTTTAAAAACAAAGAAGAAAAATATCGATTCATATTTATATCTTTCCAGGAAAAAAAAACAAATTGCTTTTCTGTCATAAATGCTGACTGTGGCACAAATAAAAGTACATCAATAATATAAACTCTTATTTATCAACATCTACTTTTGATGGCATGAAAATTGGATCAAAACTTCTTATACTTGTTTTCACAGAATCATTTTTCATCCAACTGCCTTGGGTTGGTAAATCCCCTATAATTTAGATATTATGAGCCATATGGTGAGCTAATATTGCTATAAGAACTTTAATTTTTTTATATTTCTGACATTTTATTTTAAATTTGTCAATTTTAGTGTGCCATTAGCACTGGTACCTTTTAAAACATTTACTTAAAAAATAACCCTTTGTTCTAAGGTGATCCAGAGAAATATCCATCAGGCAACTCACTGGGAAGTAAACCCTTAGACACAAACAATTTCTGTTTCTGTAAGGAAAGATTTCCCAACAAATCAGATGAGCAGACATTCTCCTTATTAAAGAGAAATTATAGGCTCGAATCTGATTGTTTTCCTGCTCGTTATATTTGGAAATATTTCTTTCTAAAGGAATAAGAATGGTGCCAGCTGCTATTTGACGCTTATCCATGGCCAATCACACTGAAGAGGTTTTGGTACAGAATAAAGTGGCCTGGACACTGTGGGAAGCTGAAGAATCAGAGCATCAGACAGGGCCCCGCCTACCTCGATGGCGGGACTTCATTTGTGAAGAAGATTGAAACTAAGACTGTATGCATGAACCCACTGCACCATTTAAGAGATTTCCCTTGAGAATATAAAGTATAAGAACAGAATCTGGCTTATGTTCAAGATATGACCTATAAATTATGGGACATACTACCACTACCATAGGACAAATCAGTCAGAGCTTCCTCATCGCAGAGCTACTAGCATTTATTGTAAAAATAATTATTCATAATTTACCTTATGAAGCCTTGGATATAGTAAATATTTTATGATTACACTGGAAAGGATGCTACATGTGCAAGAATTCTTTTATTTAATGGCATTGAGAAATAGACTAAAGGAAATAGCTTCCTTTTCCAAAGGGATGTAGAAGTAAAAATCTTGACCAAGAATGTCACATTAAAAAACTACAAAGAACAACATGGGTTACTCAGTTTAACTCTTTATTTGAAGTCACTAAAAAGCCTTGATTCTCTTGAGCAGTTTTTTGATAAATGTGCATCATTATTAAAGACTGAAAAAAATCATCTGTTTCTCTATTTGGTAGCTCCTGTCAATTCAGTGTATTACTGAATGGCTATCAAATCATAAAATTGCATTCTAAAATTTGAAAATTTTTATAGCTCAAATTTTTATTCTAATTGAATATTATAACTAGTGAAGGTGGGTTAGGGTAGACTAGTATCAGATATCTTAGAACCATACAATCCACAAAATGAATAATGATTGCTTACTTTGACTCGTAAATGATGGGTAAGTTTTAGCATCACTAGGAAATTCCCACCATATTTCTTACTGCACATCTCATAACAGAAATAAATAATACCACCTTTTAAATAAAATTCTGAGCAATATTTTAGGTAAAAAATTGATTTTTATCTTTTATAGTCTTCCCAGAAGGTTCATTATTTTTATTGATGTATTACATCACGTATCACTTAATTGTATTCTTACAACCCAGTCATGAAGTGACTTTCATCCTGTATTATCACCTGCCTGTAATTGAATTTTTATGCAAAAAAGATATTCAGACATTATATCATTGTTTGTGATGTCTTCTCTAGTGTATAGAAAACTATGACGTGAAATACTTAACCTAAAAATGTTATAATCTTCAAGACAGAAATATCTAAGAATGAACTCCTTGGCAACAGGCCAAATTTAGTTCCAGAAAAAAATAGATTGGAGTAATTTGAAACATTTTCAGTTTGATACTTTGGGTGACATAGGCGGTGAAAACTGGAGAAACCAAAACTTTCTCATATCCCACAATATTTAATAATTTGTTTTAAAAATAATCCTTTGTTCTAAGGTGATCTAGAATAACATATCCATGAGACAACTCAATGGAAAGTAAAGCCCTAGACACAAACACATTTCTGTTCCCGTAAGGAAAGATTTCCCAACAAATCAGATGAACAGACATTCTAAAATCTGTTACTAAAATAAAGAAATACTCAACAATTTATCTTTGTTCCTCTTTCCCCTATCCTTTACCCATCCTCATACATAACTTTTTTTGTTTCAAATTAATCTGTTTCCTTAACATATGAGTCTTATCAAGCCAGAACCCATGGCCAAGAGGTCTGCCCAAGTAGTAGCAGCAACACTTTTCTTTTTGCTTTTCCCAAGTGACACCCAGCTGCTGCCAATTTGGAAGTCCCAAGTGGCACGTGGGAAGAAGGCAGTGGATGTAGCTTCTGTTGTTTCTCTTATTTTTATTGTGGACATTGTGTTGGATTGAAAGCTGATGGTCAACTTATCACCACCTGAACTGAATCAGCAGGGTGCTGGGCGGCAATGGCCCACCTGAGGATTGTTGCCTGCATAAAAAGGAGACTCGGAGAGGAAGAATGTTGTTGTTTGGAGCTGCTGGTTCTTTTGGAGCCATTGGTTCTGCTGGAGGAGCTGGTTATGCTGGCTCCCCTGGTATGAGCTCAGCTGTTACCATTGGAGGAGCTTGGGACCTTGTTGCTGAGAATGACTATGGTTCACTTTGGGGGAACTTTGGTCCTTACTTTGAGCATCACTTCCTGGCTCTGGAAGGAAAGATGTGTGCTGCTCAGTCTCCAGGAGAAGCTTGTCACGCTGGCTTCCTGATATGAACTTGGCTGTGCTCATCCTCCGGGGAGCTCACAGCCTCATTGTCATTGAGGGTGCTGGAGGAGCACTATGGTCCTTATTTTGAGCATCACTTCTTGGCTCCAGTGCAGAACCCTCAGCCTGCTAGCACAGATCCTTCATCCCACTGGCACAGACTTTCTAGCTTCCTCCGCAGACCTTTGAATCTTCCCAGCAAAGATCCATGAAACAGACTTACATGAATTGTTGCTGTGGGCTCTAGATCTTAAAATGGACTGATGCAGGACATTTCTGTGGGATTCAGCTGGATTCCGTGGGTCTTAGTGTGTAGACAGATTTCCTGCAATTCTTGAATTTAACTCTGAGTGACTAATATAAAATAATACTATAAATTATGTCTCATGCATTGTCTTCTTCTCCTTCCAAATACCTGACTACAAGAGACATCATTATTCTTTTTTATTATGATTATTCTTTCTTTGTGTACATCAAGAAGGCCAGAAAGAGATACAGTTGTGTTTAATGTGTTTACTAATCATGCCGTGGATCTTTGTTAGGAAAGTAGCCCTCAGTGATCTCATCTGCAAAAGCAAAAGACTCACAAGGCTTTTGCTAATGGGTCATCATCATGAGAGAAGAATATGGTAGTTATCAGAGATTATGAGTATGTGAAAATCAACTTGAAATGAAGGTCCTCTGTGAGATTATCCCAACACTTCATTTTAACTTTCCACACACAGGCTACAAAGAAACCTGGCTGTAGCTGTGTGGTATCCTAATTGCAATTAAATATATTTCTGTTGCTGTTTTTTCATCAAATTTATTAATTTTTATACTACTTTATTACTAAATTGAATACATATTGATTACAGCACATTCAAATGTATTTCTTTCCCATTGTTGCTCTAACAAATTCCAGCACTTTACTTTCTTGTAGTTCTGGAGATCGTAATTCCGCAATCAGTTTCCCTGGAATAAACAAGCATCACCAGGGCCTTGCTCATTCCAAATCCTCTAGAAGAGAACCCGTATCATCTTTCCTTGTCTTTCCCAGCTTCTAGAGCTGCATTCTTGTCTTCCCTGGCCTGGGCCCTCTGTCTGTCTCTGAAGTGAGTACAATAGCATTTTGAAATCTCTCTCTGCTTTAATCTCCAATGTGACTCCATTTCGACCCTCCTTCCTCCCTCCTATAAAGACTTGTGATTTCATTTTTGGGGCCACCTGAATCAATCTATAATGTTCCCATCTGTAGAATCCTTTTTCTCATAGAAAGTCACATATTCAACAGTTCCTGGGATTAGGACATAAATATCTGTGTGAATGTGAGTGAGGATAGTATTGGTAAGACTACCACAGCACGCAAACTGATTAAAGCATGCGACTCAGCACAAGAGGGGTACTTATGAAGAAGTCAGTAAAAATTCTCTAGCACTTGACTAAAACTTTTTAATCCTTTGCTATTTTTTTTAAAAGTTTTGAGATCATTTTAGATTTACAGAATATGTTTTGTTCTTATAGGGTCACTATTCATCTTTCTCTTAACATTTTATCTAATCATGCAATATTTCTCTAAACAAAGAAACTGACTGGTGCAATGTTATTGACTCAAATAAGGACTTATTTGGATTTCACCAGTTGTGATCTCACACTGCACTTACTTATCATTCTGCAGCCTGTGACAGTGGATTAGAGTTTTCTCATCTTTCACTAGTTTGAGTTTTGAGGAGTAAGTTACTACCATATCTTTGTTTCTTTTTAGAAACTTTATATATAGTGAAGAATAAATCTTATATTGTGTAGTTACTTGGAGTAGAGGCCAAACAAAATGTTGGGAGTCCATGAAGACCAATCCACACTTAACACCTCTGTCACTCCAAATTTCAACCAGGCTGCCTATTCATGGATCATTTCCCCATACTGCCGCTGCCCTGCTAGAAAACACAGAGTGGATGCTCTCCTTTGGCTCTTCTCCTTTGGAGAATGCAGCAGAAAAGGAGTCATACAATAAGCATTCATTCAGAACTGGTTTATTTCACTTCACAAGAAACATTTAGGAGCTATCCAAGTTGTTACATGAATCAACAGTCTGTCCCTTTTAACAGAAGTAGCTTAAAAATGGACGAACCACAGATTGTTTATGCTTCCCTGGTTTGAAAGACATCTGTCTTGTTTCCAGTTCGGAGCAATATGAATAAAGCTGCCAAAACATTCACATACATATTTCTATGTGAAAACAATATTTCATTTCTCTAGATAGTGGATATCAATGGGTGGAATTTCTCCACATTTAACCTCATAAAAAACAGACAAGTTTTTTAGTTATGTTTGTATTCCTTTTATTCTTGCTAACAATGGGTTACTGTTTGTGAAGTAAAGTTTTAATAAAAATGTAATTTATCACAGTTCTATGAATCATTTTTAGATTAACATTTAGCAACTTTGGTCAATCTCAGGTCACAACTTTTTGTCCTACGTTTTTGTCTAGTTTTGTACTTGTAGAAATTACGTTTAGGTCATGGACTACTTTGAATTTTATATTACATGTGAGAGAAAGTTAAGGATCTTTATTATTGTTCAATGCACAATTTTTTTTGAGACTTAATTCACATACCATGCAGTTCACCTATTTAAAGTGTACAGTTAAATAGTTTATATAGAGCCATGCACCTATTCCCCAAACAATTCTGGAGCAATCTGGGAATCTGTTTTTTTGTTTGTTTGCTTGTTTGTTTTGTCTTTTTGAGACAGAGTCTCACCATGCAGTTTAGGCTGGACTTGAACTCACTTTGTAACCCAGGCTGGGCTCAGACTCACAGCAATCCCCCTGCTTCAGCCTCCCAAGTGCTGGAATTATAGGCACACACTACCATGCCTGCCTTTGGAATATTTGTTTTAACACAAAACAACCTTTTACTTTTTACTGACCACTCAATCTCCTTATCTATGAAAAATACGGGTCTATTTTCCGTCTGTATGATTTGCTATTTGGACATTGTAAAAATGGAATCATATGGTCCATTATAATGGGTTTCTTTCACTTGGCATATTATTTAGTTTTTAAAAAATTTTTATTTTAAAGGGAGTAAAAGCAAGCAAAATAAAACTATAAAACCAATCAAACCAAACCAGTGTAAGTTACAGGGAACCTCAAAACAATAGGAAATCAGCAATGGTTACCATAATGCCTCAAAATAACTACAGATACCTTCAGACATAGGAAAAATCAAACAAAACAGAACAGAAATAACCAATAAAAACAAAACAGTGAATGCAATAAAGAACTTCAAAACAATATAAGTGTAAATCCAAAATGGCTACCATAATATATCTTGTTATCTTTGAAATAGTTGCCACTGCCATCCAATACACAAAGCAGAATAAAACCCAACCCAACAAAACAATGAGAATGATACAGGACTTCAAAACAAGATAATAGGGAATTAATAATGGCTACCACCTTCAGAAGGAGAGCCCCCAGAGATGCTACAATGTGTATTGTTATCCTCTGAGTAGATGATCAGACTACTAGCTTTAGACCTGCAAAATGAGTGAAACACTAAACACTACAAGTACCTCAATAGCCATCATCTCAGCCTGTGTTTCTCTGGATCAGCTGGTCACTTACGATGGGGAGTGGGCTGGCTCTTCTTGATTCCCTGACCACGTGCTGCAAGGGGCTGGCATCTGGCTGTCCCCCCAGCAGCCCATGCATGGCGCAGATTCCCAGGGAGGGCCTGCTTCTTGGTGACTTTTTGTTCTCTTCCTCTACAGTGCACGAATGGTGCTGACTCATGGGAAAGGCTGACACCTGGCTGTGCCTCCAGCAGCCCGTGCATGGTGCTGTTTCACCTTGGCATAGCATTTCTAAGGTTTGTCCATGTCATGGCACTCATTTCTTTGTGAGTTTGTTGATAAAAAATATTTCATTATATAGATATATTCTGCTCATTGGTTTATCAGTAGATAGACATTTGAGATGTGCCAACTTTTGCATTATTATTAAACGTGTTCCAAATAACATTTATGTCCATGTTTTTGTATTGACTAATCTT
>RJWM01042135.1:0-14527 GCA_004363535.1 Dasyprocta punctata | reverse complement strand
TTAATTGCTTATATTGGCAAACTCTATATTGACTTTCCCCAGGAAAGGCTCAAATTAAATGAATCTGTCTTTCTTACAAAATGATCATTCAATGCATTTAAAATGGTTTCATTGTCAACATACATTTGTATGTTATTCATGACTTACTATAGTAAAACTGTGAGTTTTTATCTCAACAAACATTCCACTCTCTGGTTGTGTCTTACAAAAAGTCAACATATTGTTTAAAAAACTACCCATCACGCAAGTGGCGCAGGGGACTAAATTAGTCAAAATTTCTCAGCTAACAAATTTCAGATCACTGTAGGTGGTATTCCTGTTATATTTTCCTAAATCTCTCACCGAAGATCTCTAAGAAGATAAAGGAATGGTAATTGTCTCATCATTTTTTGCGAAGAGCCATTTTATCTGAAAACAACTCTTCTTCAAAAATAGAACAGAAAACATATACATAGGTACAGTAAATTAGAAAAATGCTTTCAATATTTCATTTAGAGGAACATTAATTAAAATGTTTATTATTGTATGCTATGGCTTGTATCTCAAACTCTTCCCCAGGCCTCAGTGGCCATAGGTGGGCTTTTCAGAGGTGGCTGGACCTACAATGTGTGATGCTGAGATTAAGGATGTGATGCTGGGATTAATTCACGTTGCAATACTAGGATTTTATTTTATTTATTTTATTTTATTGTGGCACCGGGGATTGAACTCACAACCTCACGCCTGCCAGGGCAGGCGCTTAAGCCACTGAGCCAAACTCCCAGCCCTGGTTTTTTGAGGCAGGGTTGCACTGTGTAGCTCAGGCCAGCCTTGCACTCGCGTGGTAGCCCAAGCCGGCCTCGAACTCACAACGCTCTGCCTACCTCAGCCTCCCGAGTGCTGGGATTAAAGGCGTGCGCCACGCAATGCTAGGATTAATGCGAAGGCCCACCCTGGATGTGTCTGCTAGCTGCCCTTAGAGTGTGTTGCCTGAATAGAATATAAGGGACAAAAAAGAGGGCTGCTGTCATCTCTTGCTATTACATTGCCTTGCTACTTTCTGCCTGCTGTGAACTGTTTCTGCTCTATGATGTCCCCTGCCACGCAACCCTGCCTTGGAACTAGCTGACCACGGACTGAAACCTCTACAAACTTGGAGCTACAATAAATCTTTCCTCTGTTAACATTGGGTGTCTCATATTTTGTCTCAGCAATGAGAAAAGTAACTAAGACGTTGCACATTTATTGTTTCGTAAGAATTTTTAAAGCATTAAAAGTGATTTACTCCTAATAACACAATAGTATATGATTTTGGTAATGCTGAAAGTATAGTTTCTAAACTAACTAGCTCTATAGCCATTTCAGCACATTAACTTTACAAATATTGAGATTATCATTTGAAAGTACACACTAAGTTACAAAACAATGAATTTTTAACACATCCTGTACTTTTGTGCAAAATAAAAGGCTCCAACTTTACAATCAGTGAATTTAGACCTTTCTTTAACCATACTGACCCTAGTTTGCTTCTATGCCTTAAAATTATATTATTTGCTGTTATGGGCTTGCTTTTCTTGAACTTATCTTTCTAAGTATTACACATTGTTCTTTGTTGATTGTAGTCACAATAAAATTTCACTAACTAGCTTTATAAATCAGATTCAATTTGGTAAATTTTATCACTGGAGCAGCTCTTACTCATTTATAAATTTAACAAACATTTTACTAAAACCTGCTTAGAAACATACAGGGTCATACTTTCAACTGGGGATGATTTTTGCCTTCCAGGGACATTCAAACATGTTTGATGACATTATTGTTGATGGACACAACTGAGTAGGGGTGACACTTATGAACACTTAACAACCAGAAATGCACACAACTCCCACAACAGTTACTGAGCTCAAAATGTCAGGAGGGAGGAGTCTGAAGAAAACTTGTACAAAACAATGATCAATAAATCTCTCAATAGAAGATCTGAAGTCTAAGTCTAGTTCTGCCTTTTAATAGCCAGGACAAAAGTTGAAGGAAATTATTATAATTGTTATATTATGATATAAAGGAAATTTCTGTTTTCTATCTTGTGAAATGAGTGTAATAAATACTTTCTTGGTCTACAGTGAGAATTAAATTTAACAAGTTGTATCAAAATATTTGGTGAGCTCTAAAGCTGCATAAAAAAGATAACAAATAGTAAGAATCTTTTCTAATATATCACAATTCAGAAAGATATCTGCCCCAAGGATTATTTGACTATTTAATATTACATTTTCATGTGCTAAAATTTTAACATTTATTTATTATTCTATTGTGATACAATAAGAAAGTATTTGGTATGGGTCCCATGGTCTGCACACAGTTTCTAAGCCCTTGAAGTTCCTTAATGATCTTTTTTATTCATAGTCCTTTTCATCCATGCTTGAGTTTGTGATAATAAGGTGATTCTTGGTGGGACCCTCAGGCAGCTTTAGGTTTGGGGCTTCTTGAACAACTAACCACCTGGCTGGAAACTTGAACTTGCTGTCCAACCCCTTGTCTCTGAGGAATGATAAGCAGGTAAAAATGGAATTAAATTACCAAGGGTCATTGATTTAATCAGCCATGCCACATTATGAAACTTCCATAAACCTTTAAATGAAGGACTTCAGAGACCTTCAAGGTCAATGAACTCATCCATCCCTATGCTGGGAGCATTACATACCCCAAACTCTCCTGGACAGAAGCAGCTAAATTCAGGATCTTTCTTAATCTCACCCTATGCATTGTCCTAAGTTGACCCTATGTATCTTTTTACCTGACAATTTATTTGTGTTCTTCATAATATCCTATATAATAAAGAGTAAATCTGAGTGTTTCCAATGATCTGTGAGCCATTATATAGAATTACCAAACCTGTGGAGGAGGTAGTGAAAACCTCTAATTTGTAGACACGTTAGACAGAAGTGTAAATAACCTCAGGACCCACAATTTGCAATTGGTATCTAAAGTGGGAGGCAGTCTTCTGGGACTGACCTCTTCATGTGTGAAGAGGTCATTTTATTACTGTTAACATGAGAACTGAATTAAATTGTAGGATATAGCAGGGAACTATAGAATTGTTTGTTGTTTGAAGTGTTGTAACTAAAAGCAGACTATGAGAGATATATAGATATAGATGTTGATGCAGATATAGATAGATATAAATAGATATGATAGATATGATTGTAGGTATATTCTTTTCTTTTCCTACATAATATCTGGTCCTTCACACTGTCATATGCTCAAATCCTGTTAACTATTTCTTAACTACTGCATAAAAAATTACTTTGATTATTAGCAGCTAAACATCACACTGCCATAACATTATTTTCTAGTGGCTAGAACATGAAAGCACTTGACTGAAGATCTCTCATGAGGCTGCAGCCCAAATATCACCTGGGTCTTTGCTTACTTACTTGAAAGCTTACTTAAGAGTGTAAGTTTGGCCTCCTGGGTGGTTCACTAACACGGCTGCCTAAGGGACTTTAGTCTGTTCCTGCTATTCCCAGGAATCCTTACTATGTAGACTTCTCCAGAAGGTTCCCACGACAATCCACTTCCGCCACAGTGAAGAATCCAAAAGATGCAGGATATTTTATGACGTATTTTATTAAGACCCTTAGCATCACTACTTCCACAGTCCAATCACTAGAGGTCATTATATAAAACTACACTTTAGAAGAGTGTGAACTGGGCTATACTTGTGAATG
Source organism: Dasyprocta punctata (assembly GCA_004363535.1). Taxonomy (NCBI): domain Eukaryota; kingdom Metazoa; phylum Chordata; class Mammalia; order Rodentia; family Dasyproctidae; genus Dasyprocta; species Dasyprocta punctata. The sequence continues at coordinate 10,820 of RJWM01042135.1, read as the reverse complement.
GGTAGTATGCGAGAATTTGTGGAGATACTATAAAACCATCATGATCTTCACTATCCCTTTCTGCTTTTAAAACCAAACTAAAGACAACTATCTCAAGAAGATTTCATGATCCCTTTGTGATAATTGATGTAGCTTCCTATACCTTTTTCATTCATTTATCGTGTAAAAGTTGGCAACTGTAATACAATTGAACTGCTTAACCCCAAAACCAAGTTGGTCTACTTTTGTCTGTCTGGAATGAGGTTCATTAATTCATTTTATTTTTAAAACACTGGTAGTGATTCTTTTGTACAGCTATATATGGGAACCATTAGTGATTATGTATGAGAAATAGCAAGCTTGCACAAGAACTCTCTAAAGATTATTTTTAAAAGGTACTATTGAAATTTGGATGATATTTTCTCAAGTATAACAATGATAATTATGTGAGGTTAAAATAGTATTCTAAAATTTCCACATTATTGAGATTAAGGCAAATAATAGATTATTATAATCTCACTCATCATTTGTTCCTAACTAGTGAATGATTGTAAAAAGGGAATGTTTGTCTCATAACTCTCCAACTTAGAATCATACAATTTGCTTTAAATTCTGCAAAGTTTTTCCCATCTTATATACAATAGCACATATCCACTGTAATCTAGCATCAGTCACTATGCTCAGTATTTAATCAGTATTTAAAAAAATACATCAAAAAAGACAAAAAGGTCATTTTGCTTCTTAACATAGAGATCCTTTCAATTGCTACTACTATTGCTACTCCTTCCCTAACTGAATTTCCATTTCTTGTAATTTCTGCTTTTTCCCTTTTTTAAAATTTGCTATAGTTTTGATGATGACAGCATGATCATCTTATACTGTTTGATCATTTTATGTAATTTTAATCATCTTAATAAACAAATCAGACTGAGTTTAATCTTATGAGAAATTTAGATTTAGAATTGAATGGTATATTTTTAAATTTCTTAGTAAAATAGGCAAGAAATATGTTTATTTGAGATGAATATGTACATAATAAGCAGAAAATCACTTTCTAATACTAGGACCATTTGTAACCAAATGACACATTTTTATTTATTTTAAACACAATTTGAAGGAGGCATAGTGCAAAAGAATGAATGCACAAATACAAAACATTTCTACAGTGTCATTCATTACAGCATTATTTTTAATAGTAGACTATTGGAAACATCAACATGCCACACTATCAGAGAATGGGTGTGCAAACTATGGTATACTCACACAGTAGATTACAGTGCAACTATTTTAAAAAGAATGATCTTTATGATATGATAAGCAGTAATTTCCATTATATAATATTAAATGACAAACCAAGATTGAGGTGCAAAAAAAGTGTGTAATTGGTTCTTTGTATCTGCAGTTTCTTCATTCATGAATTTAACCAATTGTAAACCAGAAATTGGGGGAGAAATCACATCAGTACTAAACACGGACAGACATTTTATTGTCATGATAATCTGGGCAATATATTACAATAACTATTTTACACAAGATTTTAATTGAATTAGATATTATAAATGATTTAGAGATTCTTTACAGCACGCAAGACAGTTTGCATAGTTTATCAGCAGATACTATGTCATTTTATACAAAAGACTCAAATATTCACAGAATTTAGTCTGTGCAAAGACTAAATTCTTGCAAGTACCAAGCAATGACTGTATAGAGTAAAGCTTCTGTGGAAAAAAGAGAGAAACATAAGCAGATAATTCAGTCATCAAATTTATTTTATATGTGTGTAGACGTGCATATACCTATATGTACATATTGGAAGAAATACAGAAATGATAGCACCAAACCTAAGTTAAATACCTAGCTGTATGTGCGTCAGGGGGGAAAATGAAGAAGGGAAAGGAATGGAAATGAAATGAAATGCAGGTGTTTTCTCTTTTATCATGTGTTGACTTTAGAACCATGTAAACGTGTTAACATATTCAAAAATAAATTAAAATCATGACAAATGCAAAAAAGCAAATTAAAAATGGAGTACAAAGAAAAACAAATATAGAGGTATAATGTAAGTAAACAGAAAAAAAGAAATTTTGAATTACAAAATTACATTTGATCAGATTGTAGTCTTAATTTTCTTTAAAAATAAGTTTTGAATCCAGGCATAGTGATGCATACCTGTAATCCCAGCACTCAGGAGGCTGAGGCAGGAGGATCTCCATAAGTTTGAGGCCAGCCTCAACTACATAGTGAATTCAAGGTCAGACTGAACTACATAGCAAAACCCTGTCTCAAAAAACAAAACAAACAAACAAAAACCCCAAAAATAAAATAATTAAATAAATTTTGAGTTTTATATGGTGGAAGTTTTTACTGTTATAAGGAATGAATACGTTATTTTAAAAATATTTTGTATAAATAATGTGATAGAGCAAATGGAGTTTAGTGTTGTCTTTAAGAATTCAGAAAGAAGGTGTAAAGCTCTGTGCTGTTTCATTGAGTAGTGATATTATAAATCTGTGATTTTAAAATATAAACAGTTCTTAGCTCTTTACACTGAAAAAATGATATTAAATTGTAATTAATAACATCTATTTTCCAGAACTCAACTTCTAATGCAATTCTCTGTTGGAATAGAGAAAGGAGTAGGGAAGGGGAAGGAATGAAGTCTTTTAGAGAAAGAGTTGGTTTGGAGTTTGGGAACTAGAAAGCAAACCCTGAGTACGAATTGCAGACCAATGTGTGCAAGCTCTGGGTCTTCTCAAAAGACAGCTGGACGGACAAGCCTGTGAATAACGAGGGGAATACTTCTAGTACATGTAACTCGTACACGACTCTAAGCAGTTCATCTGTCTGACAAAAGAGTATGCATGGATGTGCAACTAAGGAATTTTTTTTAATTTAAAATATTTTTTATTTTAAAGATAGTAAAATCCAACAAAACAGAACAGAGCAAAGTCAATCAAAACAAAGCAGTAAAACTGGTACAGAACTTCAAACAAAGGTACTATGAAAACTAGAGCTTCTATAGAATATCTTGTTATTTTCAGAATTGCTGACCATTCCATCAGGTATAGTAAAATCAAACTAAAAACAAAACAATAAAACCAGTAAAAACAGAATATGAAATAAAGCAAAAAAATTAATCAGAATAAAGCAAAACAATGAGAACAATGTTGGGCCTCGAAGACAAGACAGAAGAGAATTCCCTGTATTTGCTACATTGCATACTGTCATCTTCCCAAGAGATGCTCAGACTGCTGGCCCCAGGCCTGCAAAATCAACCAAACAATACAAGGATTTAGTTGCATTATACACCGTAGTTGCTATCAACTTAGCCAGTCCATCGAACCAGCAGGATGCTTACCAGGGGTGGGAGGGGCGGGTGTCCTTGATTCTTAGTCCGTGTGCTGTTAGGCGTAGGGGAGGCACAGATCTTTCTCTTCCTGGAGTCCAAGCCCATTACGCACTCACCAGGAAGGCAAGCTAGTTGTCTTTTGGTTGGAGCTCCCCTACCCAACATGCCGGGTTCTCAGGAGGCACATCTTTCTCTTCCGACTAAGGAATTCTTTAAGTTAAATGGAAGAGGAATAACTCACACAAAAAAATGGGAAAAGAATATGAACACGGTTGAAAGTAAAAGACACAAATGATCATTAATGTCATGAAACAAAACAAAAAATGAACTCTTGAACTCTACAACATTAGTAAATATAGTCACACAAGTTTAACCACCAGGGTTACCACCTTACATCTACTAGGATAGATTTGTCGGGTCACCTAACCATTTATACCTACCTGCTTTCTTGAGGTTATCTAAATTCATTTTAAAAACAGACATGTATCCATCAAGGTATCATTGAATATTTCCCACTGCATTTCCAGACAGGTACATATGGTCCCCTTGTCTACTGTTGGTGATTTTACCTTTGATCATTTCAGTATATTGGTATCTATTTGCTAGATCCGTTCATTGTAAAACTGTATTTCCTTCTTTGTAAATGTAGTAGAATATTTTAAAGAATGAATTTTGAGAATTTGAAACTTTTGTTTTTACTATAATGTACTTAATCACTAATTAATGCAATTTAATTTTTAATAGGTATTATGTTTAATAATTGGCCCACAAAATTCCTAAAAATTGACAGTTGACTCTACAGAGATATTATGAACTGGCTCCAGAACTACTGCACTATACAGTTAATCAAGTTTCAAATACATAGCACATATAATTATTTAAGTATGTATTAGCTAAAAAGTTATATAAGTACATTTAGAAAGACATATTAACGAGTACAGTTTAGCATTTTTGTGCAACTCATTTGAAAGCTAAAATGATTTGCTAGACAAGAAAGATGTAGAAGATACGGATATTATGATTAATTTTGTTCTCTAATAGTGGAAATCACTATTGGTTGGTGGTTAGATGATGAATAGATAGATAATTACATACAACACAGAAAACTTATTCTTAATATCCATAGTGTATAGTAAAATCCTCAGTCTGCAAATGTAGCTAGGTGTATTGCAAAGTTTCAAACTAAAAATTGACCAAATAACCAAAAATCACCATTGCTTGTGTTCCAATAAAATTAGAAATAAGTAAAAAGGGATAGCTAAGGGCTGGGAGTTTGGTTCAGTGACTTAAGCACCTGTCTGACAGGCGTGAGGTTATGAGTTCAATCCATGGTACCGCCAAAAAAAAAAAAAAAAAAAAAAGGAATAGCTAAAATTAGATGTGAAAAAAAGTTAATGCTGTTGTTAAACAATCTTTGAGAGAAGAGAAAGCTGAAAGATTAGTTAGGGCTAAGGATGAAGACAGAAAATAAAAAATGAAGGATGCGGTTAAATTACAACTTTTAGTGATGATTATAGCTTTGCACACACTTCACAAAAAAGAAAGTCTGAAACTATTAATTTTCAGTTTTAAATGCATTAAACTTTCAATTGTAAAACAGAAAAGAACAACAGGAAACAAACAAACAAAAATATTTTTAAAGCAAAAGTTCAGATTATATGGTTTAAACAAGCAATAAAAGCAAAAATTAATGCCATCAATTAAAATAAAATTTATAAATGATTTTGAATGTTACACGACTCAAATAACTAGGCAAGGAAGAAGAAGAGGTGAACATACTGTGCAAATCCAAAAGGGAAGAAAATTTAAAATATCATGAGTAGTTGTATACTAATAAATTTTAACACCTTGGATAAATGTATAAGTTTCCAAGGAGTCATACAATTTTACACTTAAACCCACGATAAAGTGCAAAACAGATTTAAAATTGAATATATTATAGTTCTCTGAAATTCTCTCCTTGAAATTTCATCAAGTTCAAATGCCTTCACAAATAATAGCTACTAAAATTTCAAGGATACTATTTTAATAAGTTGCTTATGAATATAGATCAGATATTTATCAGTTCATTTAATTAAGTCCCTGTAGCTTTAATGTCAAACTAACTAGAGTCTGTAACAATTGAATTAAAATTGATTTTATTATAGGTTTTAAAAAAATTAAAATGCTATCTTGGTCAGTATATATCTCCTTATCATTGATTTATTAGACGGTGTTGCTTCTTACAGTCTCCACTGCCATTTTAAGTCAGCTAGAATGCTTTTGGCTTTCTTGCAAGTATTTCTTACTACACTGACCTTCCTTTTATCTCATGTCATTGCATTTTAATATTAATATATAATCTCCTTTCCACTTTCTGTTCCTGTTTTAGAAATCTTACCTTTTTAATTACAGTAAAGGTGTCAAGTCATATTTCAAATTTTTCTTTCATTTCTTAATTAGAACACCTACTGGTTTACTGACAAAATTCACTTTCATCATTTGAAGGACTGGCCAACAAAAAAGAATGCAAAAATACCATTAAATTTATTCCAAGAAATTCTTAATGCTAACCATATGTAGAGTGTGATTCATGAAATATATTTGTGTATTTGGAAAATATATATTCAAGTATCAATAATATACTAATTATTAATAAAATGTAATAAAATAACTGCCTTTTTATTTTACAAAAACATACCACAAAATTTCATTTTGAGTGGTTATTATGCTTCATAAATAACTTTATACTGAAATTATAAATAAAAGATTGTAACCTAGTCAAGTGGGGACTTTGTTCAATATCTGCCAAACACCCAGCTAGCATGTGGCAGAACAAAGATCCAGATTTATCCAAATCTTGCCGACTATGAAGCCTTTCCTAATGAAAACAAGATTCTAAAGCACTATTGGATCGCACAATTTACCTACCATCTACATATTGTGAAATAACCTGTACTCATTCATATTTCTAATAATTAGTTAGTTTCAACAATTTTATGTATGGGGAAAATGTCTATTTTTAAAAAGATGGATATGAAAGATAACAGTATATAGATACAGTAAGTCCCCAACTTACAAACAAATTCAATTCCATGAGACTGTTCGTAAGTCAGATTCATCATTTCCTAAGTTCGACAAACTCAGTTTTATACACCTCTGACATAGATATGCAAGGTATGTTAATTTCTGCTTACTAACAGACTCTTCCACATCACTGCTTTTCCTTTTGCTTCCAGACATCCTGGGCTCTGATTGAGCCCTGTACTACTGTACACCATCACACTGTGTAGTAAGCACACAGTAGCACAGCTGTGACAATGTCCAGAAGACGTGAGGGACTTCTACAATTTTCATGCATTCACAAATGTTCCTAACATGGGGTCCATTCATGCCTGTGGAAGCTCACAACTCAAATATTCATAAGTCATGGACCTAGTGTATTTGTTTAAATATGGAATATAACATCAAAATCTTGATATATTCTAAGTTTCTTCAAAAGTGGAGACCATCAAACTATTACTATATAGTAAATCAAATACTATGAGTTAAAACTAATATTGTAGAACACAGCAACCAGCAACAAAGTGTTATCAAACAATTATTGTTTTAAAATATATTTACTAAAATCTAAAGAGTGATTTTCTTTGGTATATTAATTACATATCAATAAAAATGGATTTATATTATTTAAAATATATTTTTCTGTGTTACAAATTAAGAACAACAGATAAGTGAGATAGTTCTTTTCATACCTATAAAGAATTAAATATAGCCTCTTTATTTAAAAGATTCAATTAAACAACTCCAAAACAAATTGTCATATTTTTCTTTTATTTTTGCATACAGATCATGACCTATATATAAAATAATTAGATAGCACACAGTAATCTTAACATTTATAGAGGCTTGCATATAAAATACTCCGTTTCATATTTTTACATTTCCACTTAAATCTAGGTTTCAATTTTGTGATATTATGTATTAACTTCCTTATTAAATAAGATATATCAAATTTTTTGAAGTCTGTTCTTCATCTAATGACTAATGCTTCCCACCAGAGACAGTAATACTATTTAAATCAGAGATATTTGCTTATTCATTTTCAACATGCATTCTTAGTGCTTTGGATAAGATAATCTGGCACTGACCAACTATCTATGTTAATGGACAGCAATCCTGCTGGTTGTTTGAAGCTTTGCTATGCATAGTAAGAGTGTGGGTGGTGTATGGGTGGTGAATATAGAAAGGACCAAGTGTGGAGTGTTAAAAACAGTGACAACACATTTTGCAAATCACCACATGGAAGAATACCATTTGGCTTTCTTTTTATTTTTTTAAATATGCAAAATAATATCATATTTTGTGGATTTTAACTGAATGTATATATATATGTATATATATATATATATATATATATATATATATGTATATCTCACACCTATAACTGCTTGGCACATGTAAAGGAAGTATTTCTTAATTGTGTAAACTATGAAAAGACATTCTTAATTTTTATATTTCATATTTGATGAGTCTCTAAGTAATAAACATCCTTGAATGTCATCCATGTAGTGACTCATGTATTTGTAATAGAAATTTTACCCTTGTCTTGCTTATAATGACGGGCTAGGTGTGGCAGTGGGTGTTAGACTAATCTTCCCAGCAGTGGTGTTATTAGGTGTGTGGTTCTGTAAATTTGACTAATGCTCTCCAAATTGCCAGAAGTAATTCAGGTTCTAAGACTTACTTACAGTTACCGAATCTGATTCTGTAGGGAAAATTCTTTCTGTATATCAGGAAATCTGGAAATTTTTGTTCTATGATTCAAACCATTAATCCTAGAGGCAATGGAATAAACAAGATGAGACTTTCTGCTCTACCTCTTTAAATACACTGGGCTTCAGTATCTTTAAGAGAAGATAAATGGTTGGGGAACTTTGAGGATGGAAAAAATATACATTAAGCACTTATGAAAGAACCTGGCACAAACTATTTTCAATCAGTGTTTGCCACTTTTATTACCATTACAATTTTTTCAGTGATTAATAAAAAATTATTGCATCATTCTCTTCCCTGTGGTAGGTATTCAGTGTGACGCATGCCACAGTACTGATGGCAATTAAAGTAATTCCATTTGTAGAAATCATCTGCTTTAAGATACCCCATGGAATATGAACAACTTCTTGATGCTCCTTCACAAATTAACTCTTTTTATACTTACATGCATTCAAGTTTCTGCATTTAGTGTTGTTTAGTCTTTAATTATACTTTAAAAATTCTTTACTGTATCTCAACTTCATCTGCAGAATGATTTAATATTCACAAAACCTTGAATTATCACACATCAAATGTCACAGTCTGGCAGTTAATCTTATTGAAAGGTTAGCTATATGGAGCACCTGTAAAGGTGTCTGAACGGAAGACTCCTCGGATTAGATGCTAAAATGGGGATAAAGGTAAAATTAAATCAGAAATTTGAAGGCAGCTGTGTTTTAACTGACTTTTGTGTATCTCTACCTTTTAAAACTTCTAAAAAATTTTCATTAGCTATTAATGACAACAGAACACACAACATTAACCTCTAAAAATGAGGTGGATTGTATGTTACTTCATTCTATATAATCATATAATTGAAAATTCTCTTAAAACTGTTTTAATAGAATAGTTTAATAGTCCTCTAATGACATTCCTTAGGATGTCATTGTCAATTAGATGTGTGCAAATTATCCTCATTGGGCAGCAAAGTTTAAATATTAGTTTACTACACCTCTGCAGATTGTCTATGATCCATTTTTAACAAAGATGTGTGCTCCGGGAATGCAATCTTTAACACATTCCAAATATAATTAAGAAGGAAAAAACTGCCAGGAAAGGGGAAAAGTGAAGTTCCTTTGGAATTCCTCATTTTTTGATTACCTCTTTCACTCACATGTCTAGAACAAGACAGGTAACAAAAGTGATTAAAAGGGGCCACCTCAACTGTGAGTGTCTGAGTCAGGGGGGCTGGAGGCTCTCAGTGCCATTTCAGCTCCTGGTCACCCAGCAAGAGTATTGTCAGAATTGCCGGTGCTCATTGTGCTACTTCATTCCTTGAAACACTGTGAAGGCCAGATCAAAGCCATCTGAAGTGGAACGTAGCCCTGGGCCACTCATTTATTACATCTGGCAGAGACTGGGAGGCTCATTAGATGGCAGCTGTTTGACTTCAATGAAAAATAGTCAGAGGGTCTTTAGCAAACCATTGTTTTTTGGCCACTACAATAGCACAGTGCTCTTCAGGAGGCTATTTACCATAAAAATGGAGACCTATTACTTCATAATCGTGTTTCTTACCCCTTTATGTAACAGCAAATAATAGCTATTATCGACAGGGGCGATATATTTGACAACAAGGGCTTTGTCTCCTCCCTTTATGAGGACTCACCATTGAAAGCGGTGACTAAAGAAGATCTCCAGGTATTCCAGTTCAATTCCACCAGGGTAAACGATTCAGTATAAGATGTATCATTTAATTTCTATGAGTATGCTCCACTTTTGGCCCACCAAAGCCAGGGGTGTAAAGTTTTGTGTACCGGGCCACTGAGTAGTCTGGCTAATATTTTGGTGTTGGTAGAATTTACAAAGTTAGTACGAAGGGGAAATATTTCATTCAATGACTTAGATGGTTGAAATTTAAGCAGCTGCTACAGGCACTCCCTTCCCAGAAGGCAAATCAATATGTGGCTAAAATAGCTCCTCTGTTTAGCAATGTGTACATTTCAGTACATTTAGGAGGGGGTGAAGTTCTATGGTAGACTCAGCTCCCATTGCCATCCCAGGCCACAATCACCTTTTCAAGCACTAGTCAGGCGATTTCTTTTTTTTTTTTTTTTAATTTAAGCGAAGAAAAACAAAACAAACAAAAACTACAACAACAACAACAACAAAAAAACGACATATATAGTAAAAACAACAAGCAAAAGAGACAAGCAAACAACTAGAGTAAATACACAACATTGCAGGTTTACAAAACCGGAAGATAGAAGCTTGACAATGGTTGCAATATTGCGCATCGTTATCTTTAAAGTGGTTTCTTACATACACAGATATAGACATGCAAGATTGATCTAATCATATGAGTATTAATTGTTCTTTCTCAATAACGAATACATTCAGCAGTGTCCTTTTTAGTTATCTTACATATACATATATACAGGTTTATATCTTTTCCTCTTCCCTTTTCTCTTTCCACCCATTCCCTTCCTGATTATCTTTGCTCTTTGAGCTGTTTTTTACCCTTCCATAGTATTTATTGTAGATTTTGAATCATATATATTTTCCATTTCTTACACTAGGGAGACAATACGGTATTTACACATGTGGGTTTGATTTATCTCGCTTATGAGTATGGTCTCAAGTCGTGACCATTTACTTATAAAAGTCTCAATACAATCTTTCTTAATAGCTGAGTAGTACTCCATTGTATAAAAATACCACATCTTTTTTATCCATTCTTTGACTGATGGGCACTTGG
>RJWM01042134.1:0-14540 GCA_004363535.1 Dasyprocta punctata | reverse complement strand
TCCTGCCACATGTAGTTCTCAGGCAGCTGTGCACAGCCTCCTCCCTCGGGCTGGGGTCCTGTGACTCCTGGGTGCCAGGGCCTGAATTTCCATCGCTGTCTACTGCTCCCCCTTGAGGGCTGAACTCCTGGGTGGCTGCCACCGGCCGTGTCCTAGCCACCTCCCAGCTGCAGCTGGACTCTCCATCCCCCACCGCACCCCGCACCCCTCCTGCTCCCCTCTGCAGCTCTCTGCCACTCTCCAGCTGCCTCATCGGGGTACGGCCAGGCCCGAAGCCCACAGTGTACAGCACGGAGACCTCCACCTCCAAAGAGATTCCTCTGAAACAAGCGCACGCACCCCACCTTCACTGTGCCTGCAGCCATATTTAAAGTTTCTCTGCGACCCCAAATCCATGCTCGCAGCGCCATCTTGGTCATTCCCGAATGTGCACCAAGCGCGGAGACTGAGTCCCCAGCACATGCTGTCCTGGCTTGGGGGAACCAGGGACACCCCACCTCTTTGTCTCCGCCCATGCCCTGTCTCTGTGGAGTGCCGCACAGTTTGCCTTTTCATGCTTCTCCTGGGCAGTTTGGATGTCAGACACCCTCTTGGTTACTTTCTTACTGCTGCGATAGAATAACCAACACCTGCAAGTTAAAGGAGAAGTTTATTTTGGCCCACCGTTGGTAGAGGTTTCAGTCTGTAGTTGGCTGGCTCCAAGGCAGGGCGGCACAGCCAAAGGGCCTGGCTGAGGAGCAACAGTCCACGGCAGGGCAGGCAGGAGGCAGAGAGGGATCAAGGGGAGAGGAGGGAGATCGACCTTCCCAGGCCACGCCCCCAGTGACTACCTCCTCCCATCAGACTTCCCCTCCCACCAGCACAGTTAGCTCTAAATGCAACAGTGGACTAATTCACTCACAAATATCACAGCCCCCTGACGCAGTCACCTCTCAAAACCCCAGCTGTGAGCACGTGAGGCTTTGGGGGGTATCTAGATGTGAACCATAAGATGCACCGCTCCCTAGCATGGTTCTGACAGTCAGTCTGGTGTCCCTTTGCAGCAGGGGTCCTGCAACTTGCTTCACAGAGAAACTTCCTGTTTGAGGTGCTGCGATCAGGCCAAAGGGATAGTTCTGTTGGCTGGGGCTTCAGTTTGGATGAACCAAACTGTCTCTTATGTATCTCTCTACAGAAACAGGTGCATGGCCCACTGTCAGTGAGGTCGCCTATGAATCAGTTGGCAGCCAGGGGGTTAGCTCAGTGGGTAAGTGCCTGCCTGGCAGGCATGAGGTTGTGAGTTTGATCCCTGGTACCAAAAAAAACAAAAAACAACAAAAAAGAAAGACACAGTTGGCAGAAACACAGTAACTGGGGCTGGAGATATGACTCAGTGGCACAGCACCTGCCTAGCAAGCGCGAGGTCCTGAGTTCAAGTCCAGTACCAAAAAAAAAAAAAACAACCCAGCAATAATTAGAAGCCAGAAGGGTCCTGCCCCCTCTCTTCCCCCTAGGAGTACAGGTTCAGTGTTCACTAAGTCAGCATTCTCAGGAGTTTCCTAGGGCCAACTGTCATGGATAATGAGCAGAGCTGGACATGGCAGCGTAAGCCTTTAATCCCAGCACTCAGGAGGCTGAGGCAGGAGGAGCGTTGTGAGTTAGAGGCCGGCTTGGGCTACAATGCAAGCACAAAGCTGACCTGGACTACATAGTGCGACCCTGCCTCAAAAAACTAGGGCTGGAAGTTTGGCTCAGTGACTTAAGCACCTGCCTGGCAGATGAGAGGTTGTGAGTTCAATCCCCGGTGGCGCAAAAAAAAAAAAGAAAGAAAGAAAATGAATAATGAGCAGGTAACTCAGGGTGTTAGCAGGGGAAAGTCAGACCTGTCAGAGAACCAAGTGTGAGAGCGTGTGTGTGGCGTGGGTCACATTTTTAACAGCATCGGCCCAGGGCCCTCATGACAAGGCCCGAATGAGCTACAGACAGGTAGAGGAAGCCGAGCACCTGGAGCTGGGGGCCCAAGACTCTCGGGACAGAGTGGGGTGGCCTGGGGCCCCCTAGGGCGGAGGTCAGCTGAGTCCCTGTGAAGGCCAGCTAGAGATCGCACTCATGCAGTGTAGGCATTGACAGCGGTTCCCTAGGATGACGTCACCTAGTGAGGCTTCTACAGGAGGCGAGTGTCACGGCCAGGCTTTGAGCTGAGGGGAGACACAGGCCGAACTTGGTGGCAGATGAGTGTGTGAGCTGCCGTGCAAATGGCCAGCGCTAGAGCTTGCTACGTGTCAGACGCTGTCCTAAAACATTCTCCAAAGGGCCCAGAGTTTGGCTCAGTGGCTTAAGCGGCTGCCTGGCAGGCGCAAGGTTGTGAGTTCGATCCCCGGTACCGACAAAATAAATAAATACATAAAATGAAATAAAACATTCTCCGTGACAGCAAAGAGCGCGCTTCTGTGATCCTGCTCCCCAGGGGGGACATGGCCCAGGGAGCGTGAGGTCTCTCACTCTGGGTCTCCGAGGTGCCTCAAGGCACCGGGGCTCTCGCTGCTGGACGTCTGTTCCAGGAGTCCCCCATGTGGCCCTGAGGTGGCAGGGGGAGGAGAGGGAGCGGGGACGGGATGTGCCGATGGCCGACCTGTGTCTCTGTGAGTACAGAGCGAACGCGCCTCCACCTCTTTCCAAACGCTCGGGGCCAGAAGCGTTTCGGCGTCGGGGCTATTCTGGAATATTCGCGTGCGCATCATGAGAGGTCCTTTAGGGGACCCCCCTCCACACACGGAATGCGTCTGTGTTTCGCTTCCGCCCTCCACGCGCAGGCTGCGGATGGCTTTGTGCCCTGTGACGCCCCGCTGCCTCTGGCCCTGCTGGCTCCAGCTTCGGGACCTGTTTGCACTTGGGGTTCCTCCACCGCAGATGCTTAACGTGTGCTTGTTTCGGGGAGGGTGTTTTATGTCCCCCAGGGCCCCTGACACCCAAGCAGTCAATCCCTGGGAGGGAATGGGGTCCCCGCTCTGCCCTGTGCGCTCAGGTCTTCTGCCCTGTTCACGTTTGTCCCCGGGAGCCAGGCGCATCCGGGGTCCCTGCAGGGCAGCTCCGCCTGTCTTTCTTGGAGCCTGCTCCCGGCCCGGGGTGCCCTCCCACCGGCGCCCGTTACCCTGGAGACATGGTGTGGCCCCCACCCTAACCCACAGGAGGATGGATTCGAGTCTCAGCACCCGAGTCCTGGGGAAGAGAAAAAGGCCGTGTGCCGTTTGACATTCTTCCTTTGGCTTCGCAGGGGTGCGCTTGAGTTTGCTAAGGCAGTGTGGGTCCCACCGCTCTTCCTTCCAGAACAGAGCCCCCGCCCTTGCCGTCTTTCCTGCATAAGCCACGCTCGGACCTCAGCCTCCGCGCCCGCTTCCCGCTGCGGGCAGGAGGAGGATTGAAGGAAACCCAGGAGCCTCCCACCGCCGACTCCCTCCGGCTTTCTGTCACCCTTTGCCACCATCCTTCTGCCATTAGCGCACCTTGGGTGGCTTCTGTTTGACCTCTGTTTAAGGGAATTGGTGTTCAGTTTCTCCAGTGCGTCTGACTTGTTCCTTGGAAACACTGAACCTGTTTGCGCTTGTGGATGGGCAGTTCGGTAGCATTTCATCTTGAAAACAGGCAACCACCAGCGTGGCGTGTTCAGCTGTGTAGACAGAGTAACGCGTGTCACAGACAAGCCACGGGCAGGCGGCCACAGAGGACACTTGGTCCCTGTCCTTGGGGACTTCAGACATGGGCTGGACTCCTTCATGAGGTCCCTTAGGAATGCTGGGATGAGCAGCAGGCAGCTTGTGTTACAGCCCTGCTTTTAGCCGAGTGCGGTGATGCACAGCTACTCAGGAGGCTGAGGCAGGAGGATCACAAGTTTATGGTCAGCTTGAAGATGCCTTTGGCAACTTATGGAGACCTTGTCTCAAAATAAAACATAAGGCGACTGAAAAATACAATGCATGTTTAAATTTTTTAAAATGTATATTACAAGCCAGACTTGGTGGTGCATGCCTGTAGGTCCAGCACTTGAGAGGCTGAGGCAGGAGGATTGTCACGAGTTCAAGGCCAACCTGGCTTACACAGTGAGTTCAAGAGAGCCTGAACTACACAGTGATAGTCTGTCTCAAAAAAAAAAAAAAATTACAGTTAAAGATGCATTGCTAAGCGCCGGGAATTTAGCTCAGTGGCATAAGCACCTGCCTAGCAAGCGTGAGGTCGTGAGTTTGATCCTTGATACAAAAAAAAAAACTGTATTTTGAGCACACGCTGTGTTCGGGGTTCCGCCCTCACCCACTCTCCTGGTATTGGGGTCTGGGGGTCCCGGGCGCTGCTGATGGAGGGTTGCTGGGTGACCTGAACGCCTCTGTTCTCCCTGTATTAACAGGGTACCGGGCACCGCCAGCCCTGTCTCCAAGCGCCTGTCCTCTGACAGCTTTGTCACCAAGCTGGCTCCCTGCCTCTGTGGCTGCTCAGCCCTCTCTAGCCACCCGCCTGCCGAGTCACCGGTCACCTCTGTGAAGTGCAGGTCTCCTCATGCCTCTCTCCCCGCCTGACCTCACACGCTCCCAGGGCTGTCTGTCAGGAAGTAAAACGCAGTCAGGCGGCAGGTGCAGTCAGGTGGCAGGTGCCCGGCCCTGCTTGCCTCCCGATGCTCAGGTCTGGCCTGTGCTCCCTGCTCGCCCGGCCCCCACCCGCAGCACCCACCCAACCCTCTGTGCTTCAGCCACCTTCTTCCTGCCTTTTGTCACCTCTGCCTTGCCGGCTGCTCTCAATGGAATGGGCTTCTTGCTTCTTTCTTCTCTTCTAACAACCTTCTCTTCTAACAAACTCCTACTCATCCTTCAGAACCCGCTGCAGATGTCCCAGGAACCCCTCCCTGGACAGGACCAAGACACTCAGTACCCATCCCAGAAGCAGTTACAATCCCTTACTAATGCACCACTCGTTGCTCACCCAGGCTTTTCTGGGCTGGGGAGCCCATCTTATTATCCCCACAACGCGTCTTAACTTCTTCCTAAAAGGATCCGTAAGCATTTGCTAGGTTATTTTTGGTTTGGTTTGGCTTTACTTTTGCCTTCAGCCTGGGCTTCTGACAGGCAGTGACTTGGGGACAGACAGCACAGGGAGGGTCTTGGGGTCTTGCGGAGTCCGACGTGGCCCTCAGCCAGGCGCTTGGGCGGCAGGGATGGGCCCAGAGGATCTAATGGGTTCTGGGTTGGGTTCCTCATTTAATCTCCCAGGAGCCCTTTGAGGTCGATGCTTTTCGTTGCCTCCTGCAGAGAACCAGTCTCAGAGAGACGGAGAAAGCGGCCTGGGTGCTGGAGGTAGTCAGGGGTGCTCTGGGCCGGATCTGAACCCCCCGGAAGGCCGGCCGCAGCCGTGGGGAATCGGGGTTCTGGGTGCTGCTTCCTCAGCATCTGATCCATCAAGATGAGATCAGAACTCGATGGCGTTGTTGGGACAGGTGACGGGCAGAGGCGGGGCCTCAGCGCAGGGAGCGCGTCACGCGTGTGGCCCTGGGCGCCGTCCGCAGCCCCGCCGTCCTCCCTGGTCAGCCCTCCTCTCGCTGCCTGCCATCCCCAGGTATTAGTGTGCTCCGATGGCCCCCACTTAAGCCTCATGTAATCATGGGCGGGGCTGAGTCTGGCGTCTGTGATTGGTTTGTTGTCCTGCGCTGGGATTGGCTATCTGAGTGTTGCACCCGCCCAGGGGTGGAGCCAACACAGTGTAAGGGCGGGGAGAAGGCGTGTCTTCAGTCCCTTGCCAGTTTGCGCCTTGCTGTTTTGCGGCTGCCTTGAACAGCTGCCTCCCCACCCCCACCCCCGCCATGCTGCCTTGGAGCCAGCTGGGTATGGACTGAAACCTCCAAGAGCTATAAGAAATAAACCTTTCCTTCCCTAATTTTGGGCATCCGTTGTTTTGTCTCAGCAATGCGAAAAATGCAACCAAGACACCAGGTGTTTGGCCACACGCGTGAAAAGCTGGCTAACGCGGTGGTTTCAGGCCCAGCCCGGCCCCCCTGACCTGTGCGCTGGAGCGGTCCTGGGTAGCACCCTGGCCCCCACGTCTGTCCGCTTGGAAAGAGCGTGCACCAGTCCCCTAGCCAAGGTGGCAGGGACCAGACGTGTTTCAGATTTCTGAGGTTTTTCGGATTCTGGAATATTTACACCCACAAAATGAGTTATTTTGGAGCTAGAGCCCTAACATTAACGCAGAACTCATTTACACTTTATCTGCACCGTCTGTGCGTGGCCTGAAGGTCATTTTATACAATATTTCAGTCGTGCCCACATACCCTGACCCATTCCATCCTGACAGGTCGGGTGGAATTTTCCACTTGAGGAAGGGCTGGGGTGTGACTCAGTGCAGAAACTCCAGGTTCAATCCCCAGTATCAAAAGAGGAAAAAAAAAAAAAAAAAAGAAGTTTTGGATTTTGCAGTCTTTTGGATTTCAAATTTGGGGATCAGGGCTGCTCAGCTGGTATAACTCAGAAACAGGCCATTTGAAAACTGACATTCTGTTTGTTACTGTGGCGTGAAAAACTGTAGCCATCTACTTTGAGCTTTTTTTTTTTTTAGTTTTATTTTGAAATAATTTTGGATTTTACCAGGTATGATGTCACATACCTATCGTTCCAGCTACTTGGGAGGCCGAAGAAGGAAGATCAAAAGTTTCAGGCCAGCCTGGGTAACTTCATGAGACCCTCTCTCAAAAATTAAAATAAAATAAAAAGGGTTAAGGATGTGTCTCAGTGAAAGGCCCTGAGTTTCATTCCCAGTACCACACGCACACACAGAGTAAAGGCTGTCCTTTATTCTGCAGGGGTTTGCTGGGAAGTTGTATTCACTAGCATAGCCCTTTGGAAAAGCAATTAGGTGATCCATATCTAAAATCAGACTGCAAAATTCTGACCTTTGCCTCCTCCTCCTCTTCCTCCTCCTCCTCCTCCTCTGTCTCAGGGAGACTGGAATATGTGATTGGAATGCACCGAACATCTGACCACAGGGAAATGATTAGAGCAGTACTTGCAAGAACCACAGCAATGTGCAAAAACATGAAACGTTTGGCCATTCTGTGACTAAAAGTGTCCACATATGCACCCGTGAACCTTTATAAATAATGGTCAGAGTATTGGTCAAGAGCCTGGGCTGCAGCTCAGTGATGGAGTGCTTTCCTAGTGTGTGTGAGCCTTGGGTTCAGCCTCAGCACTGCCCTCAGCGCCCCCAATACAAGACTACTGCTTTTTGGTTGGTTGGTTTGAGACCATGGTCTCACTATGTCCATGCCTGCGATTCTCCTGTCTCAGCCTCCTAAGTGCTGGGATTACAGGCATGCACCACCACACCCAGCTCTTGATTTTTTTTTAATGTAATTTTTCTTTTTGCAGATTTTACATTTATCTTGTGCTATTAGAGGGCAAAGGATCAAATTCAGGTAACAGCGGTAGAGGTGACATTGTTTCATAGGCCAGTATCTGTGTTCCTTATCGGCCAGAGATCTTTGCAGGTAAAATGTCAGTACCACATTCCTGCTGCGGGGTCGCAAGACGCAGCCAGCAAGCAGGTCCGGGGCCCAAGAATGGCCCGCTGTATTCTCGTGTGTGTTTCTGAGATGACTCACCCACCGTGGTTTACCTTCTTATCTTCAGTAAATAAGAGCAAAGATCTGGGTATTAATGAAGAGAGATGCCACAGTGGTGTTCGTTATCATCTGGACCTTGCGTGGTCCCGAGCCTCTAGTCCTGGGGGGAGGGGCCCTGGGGAGGTCATGTCCTTGAAAGACCCCTTCTCCATATACCCTAGCCATGCTGTGACCAGGCACTCAAAGTTAACCTTCACTCCTTTTAAATTGATTATCCTCAAGCATTTTATCACAGTAACAGAAAGTGAACTAACACAGTCTCTGACATTGAGGAACATGTGGTTTGTTGGTTTGTTTGTTTGTTTTGGTACTGGGAATTGAACTCACAACCTCACGCTTACCAGGCAAGTGCTTGAGCCACTGAGCTAAATCCCTGGCCTGTTTGTTTATTTTTGAAATGGTCTCACTGTGTAGCCCAGACTGGCCTCAAACTCATGGTGATCCTCCTGCCGCAGCCTCCCGAGTGCTGGGATAACAGACTTGTGCCACCATCCCTAGCTATGTTATTTATTACTGGAATGATTCAGCCGGGCGTCGTGGCGCACACCTTTAATCCCAGCACTCGGGAGGCTGAGGCAGGAGGAGCGTTGTGAGTTTGAGGCCGGCTTGGGCTACATGAGCAAGGCCGGCCTGAACTACATAGTGCGACCCTGCCTCAAAAAAAATAGGGCCAGGAGTTTGGCTCAGTGGTTTAAGTGCCTGTTTGGCAGGTGCGAAGTTGTGAGTTTGATCCCTGATACTGAAAAAAAAAAAAGAATAATTCAACTAGGGAAATTCACACACACACACACTTAAAAAAAACTTTAAGTTAAGCTTTTTTATTAAGGATCAGGGAAGGCTGGCGTGCAGCTCAGTGGTAGAATGCTCCCATAGCAAGCACAAGCCCCTGTGTTCCATTCCCAGCACAAGAAGAAACCAAAGAAGAAAGAAAGAGGAGAGGGAAAGAGGAAGGGAGGGAGGAGAGGAGGCGCTGAACCACTGGAGCCTCCTTGGGGTGAGGAGGTGCATCTCACTGCGGGCAGTGGGCGATTTCGTGACGATGGGAGCTGTGGGGGTCGGTGGACATTCATCTGTCATTAGCCCACCTTGCACAGGCTCCTTGGCCTGGGCAGCTCTCCTGCTGTCAGTCCAGCTAGGTAGGGATAGAAAAGTTGTGGAGCTGGGCGTGATGGTGCACACCTGTAATCCTTATACTTGGGAGGCTGAGGCAGGAGGATCACAAGTCTGAGTGCAGCCTGGGCTACATAATGAAACTCTGTCTCACTAAAAAAAAGACAAAAAAAAAAACACTACTCCAGGACATCCCACTCATCTCATAGAACAGAACACAGGAGGAGAAGATGGGAGATCATCATGCAAAGCTAGGAGGGGCGAGGCCTGTGGCCAAAGAGGCTTGAGGCAGAGATACCCCACCTCCACCGTTACCCCCACATGCACACTTAAACAGGCTAAACATGCTATGGAGGTGAGAGAGAGTAAAACAGAAAGAAAGAGAAAGAGTAAAACGGTAAAGCAGAGAATAAAGAAGTGTCTTAGTCACTTTCCCATCACTGACTCAAGATACCCAGTACTCACAATTTAAAGGAGGAGAGGTTTATTTTGGCTCATGGTTTCGCAGCATTCAGTCCATGGTTGATTGGCTCCAAGGGGGAAAGGGCCTGGTGGAAGAAAGCTGCTCACCCAAAGGCAGCCAGCAAGTAGAGAGCAAGAAAGTAGCAAGGCACAAAAATCCACCCGCCCCGGCCACGCCCCTGTGACCACCTCCAACCAGGCTCCGCCTCCTACAGCTCATTTTGCTGGGGACTCATGAATGGATGATCTTAGCCCCCCAGATCCCCTCCTAAACACCTGAGAGCTTTAGGGACATTTCAGATCTAGGCCATAACATTAGGTAAAGAAAGCCAAGACGTTCATAAACAGGAGTAAGAGATAATAAACCAGAAAACAGTTCCAAAGTTCACTCTCGCAGTTGTTCTCAGGGTATGTGACGGCGATGTCCCCTGATCTCCAGTAGCTCCGTGTCATTCCCGTGTAGGAAATCGCTGGCATTTTTGAGTGTCGGTGGAGACAACTGGTTGGGGGTGAACTGTGGCTAAGCCGGGGGGATCAGAATGCAATTCCACGCCAGGAATAGCAAGACTCCAAATACATTTCTGCAAGCAGTTTCTCATTTGGTTTCCCTCCCCAGGGAAACCCTAGGGGGTGAGGCTGTCTCTGGCCCCCGTCTGTCTTGCTAGGGGGCCACTCGCTTCCTGATGAAAGATCCCAGAGGCCACACAGCCCATAGCATGGAGATTTTATATATATGTGAAATTTAAAGCCCTGCCTAAGAGCCAGAAGTGGTGGCACACACCTGTAATCCCAGCTCTCGGGAGGCTGAGGCAGGAGGATCATTGCAAATTCAAGACCAGCCTGGGCTACACAGTGAGCTCGAGACCAGCCTGAACCGCATAGTGAGACCCTGTCTCGGACACAAAAGCAAAACGCTCCACCAAGCCTTAGTTTCTGGAAGTTTCTTGCCCTGTTGCCTGCGAAAGGTTTTATGGTTTTGCATTTTTCTCTGTCCATTTCCTGTCTGTTCTGAGTTCCTGTTTGTGGAAAGTGTGAGGTTCAGGTTGAAGTTCATTTCCACCACTGCCACCCCTGCCACAGACCTGAGCATGATTTGTGCCTTGTTTTGACTTCTGGGATAGTACACAAGGTGACGCAAAGTACAGTTCTGTAGTGATGATTCCCAGGTATTTCTGCAGTGTCGTAACCCATGTGTGCTGTATTATGTTTATACACAAATGTATGTTTTGGTGTTAATATTATTGTTTTGCTTTAGGAGAAGGATCTCAAATTCACTTATTAAGAAACATTACTTGCTGGGTGTGGTGGCACACAATTAAGAAACATTACTTGCTGGGTGTGGTGGCGCACGCCTTTAATCCCAGCACTCTGGAGGCTGAGGTAGGCGGAGCGTTGTGAGTTTGACGCCAGCTTGGGCTACAATGCAAGCGCAAGGCCAGCCTGAGCTACATAGTGCGACCCTGCCTCAAAAAAAACCAGGGCTGGGAGTTTGGCTCAGTGGCTTAAGTGTCTGCCTTGGCAGGCCTGAGGTTGTGAGTTCGATCCCCAGTGCTGCAAAAAAAAAAAATAAAAAATAAAAATAAAATAAACATTACTTCTCAGCCAGGTGTGGTGCCACACCTGTAGTTCCAGCTACCTGGGAGGTCGAGACAGGATTGCTTGAGCCCAGAAAATAGAGGCCAGCCTGGGGAACATAATGAAACCCCAACTCAAAAAATAATAATAATGAGCCGGGCATGGTGGGGTACGCCTTTAATCCCAGCACTCGGGAGACTGAGGTAGGAGGCGTTGTGAGTTTGAGGCCGGCTTAGGCTACAACATGAGCGCAAGGCCAGCCTGGGCTACATAGTGCGACCCTGTCTCAAAAAACTATGGCTGGGAGTTTGGCTCAGTGGCTTAAGCACCTGGCAGGCGCAAGGTTGTGAGTTTGATCCCCGGTGCCACAAAAATAAATAAATAAATAAATAATAATAATAAAAAATTATAATGAGTTCGGCAGTAAACTCTTAAAGTAAGATTATGAATTTTTTGTTTGTTTTTTGAGACAAGATCTCGGGCTGGCCTCAAATTCACAGCAATCCTCCCGCCTCAGCCTCTCTTGTGCTAGGAAGATAGGCAGACGCCACCATTCCTGGCCAGTGGTGTCCGTTTATATAGAACCTACCGACATCCTCCTCACACAGACTTTAAACCGCCCCGATACAGTGCACATGATAGAAATTACTGTTATACTGCATCACTTAAGGAATAATGCTAAGGACAAAGTTTTGTACGTATTCAGTGCAGACACATTCTGGCATTTTTCATCCAGCGTTGATTGAATTCACTGATGCTAAACCCTCGAACACTGAGGGCCAATTATACCAGATTTGAGAAGATCTTTCTTCCTGACTCAGACTGACTGTCTAAACCGCATGGTGTCCTTTTAAAATTGTCCTTTGTTCCCTGAGGCATGAAGTTGCGCACCTCTTTCGCCCTCCGTCTTTCTTTCTTCCTTCCTTTCTTCCTTTCCCCTCCCGTTTGTATTTGTAGTCCTGCTTGTGCACCACCACCAGGAGGCAGGACAGAGAAATCAATGTGTCGCCTTGGCATCGATTCTGTCTCTCCTCATGTGGCCGAAAAGCCACCAACTGCGAACTGAAAACCTCGTTTTGCATCCGATCTTCTGTAATTGCCTCTTAAACTCTTGCTGCTAGCTGGCGCCTCCTAGAATTCTCCAGAGCCAGCAACACTCTCAGACTCTAACGGAAGTCTCAGCGAAACACAGAGCAGGTAGCTGGGCGCCCCTTAGGAGAAAAGGAGTGGGATTCTTTGACCAGGTCTGAAACCGCCGTGTGGCCAGGGACGCCTGCTTCTACCTCAAATGCCAGCTGTCTAATCCCTCTGGCAGGAAACCGCAGCAACCTCAGTGCCAAGGCCCTGCTGCTTTCGAAAGCCATTTTCAATCACTTTGCCATTCAAAGCCAGCAGCAGTGTGCGGTTTAGAACTCACAGCTGCTGTGTAGACGGTGACATTCCAAGGGCCGGGGTGCAGCTCAAAGGTAGACTCACTCCGCATGCGCAGGCTCTGGGCTCCATCCCAGCACTAACAAAACAAGAAAAGAGCAAAGCATTTCCAGAAGCCAGTGTGCTTCTATGCTGTGCATAAAAGTTCAAAGCTAGTAAAGCTAGATGTGGTGACACTCACCTGTAATCCTGGCACTCTGGGAGGCTGAGGCAGGAGAATCTCTTGGTGACCTCACAAGAACCTCTCTCAAAAAAAACGGGGTGGATCTGGGGATGGAGCTCAGTATCAAGGTTCTGGGTTCAATCCGCAGGGCAGGGGAGAAAGATCAGTTGAAAACTAATGCAGGCAGTGTCTGGGCCATATCAGGCTTCCTCTACAATTGTTCCCTTGGTGGTAACTACTCAGTCTGGTTGTGAGATTTCTTTGTGGGTCCTTACACTTCTGTAAGAGCTGATGGGCTCACCCTCACGCATCAGAGGAAAAAACCAGCAACATCCCAGAGTTTCTAAGAAACTGAATCACCAGGAGCACCACTGATTGTGCCAAGAAGCAGCCCTGCTGAGCTGAACTGCAAAGTCCAAGGTCTCTTGTTCAGCCGCAGTGACTTCTTGGTCTCACCGATTGCCCTTCACAAGCAGTCATTCCAAGAACAGGCTGCTTGCTGGCTGTGCCTGAGGATGAGAGTTGTTTTGTTTTGCCTTTTTTGAGACAGGGTCTCACTGTACAGTTCAGACTGGTCTCAGACTTGCAACCATTCTACTGCCTCAGCCTCCCGAGTGCTGGGATTACAGGGGTGCACTGCCATGCCCGGCTGGGGTTGTTTGTTCTGTTTTGTTTTTGCCTTTTTCCAGCCATACCATTCACTCCTTGCCTCCCTCCCTGGCTCTTCTGGGCCCCTTGCATAAGCAGCTCCGACCCGCTAGTGCTTCGGCTGGCCAGAAGCACGGAGATCGATCGCACCTTGCAGCAGGAGGCAGACAGTGCTAATTGAGCTCCAAAGTGGCGTTTTCTTTTCTTTCCTTTTTTTTTTTTTTTTTTTCTTTTGGTGGCGCTGGGGTTGGAACCCATGGCCCAGCATATACTGGGCAATGCTGTGCCCCACTGAGCTACATCTTCAGCCCATCCAAAGTGGCCTTTTTGGTTTGGTCTCACTATGTAACCCAGGCTGGCGTCAGACTCACAGTGATCTTCCTGCCTCAGCCTCCCGAGTGCTGAGATCATAGGCAGCAGTGGGCAGCCCTGTGACACAGCTCTTGAGAGCCAGCCCATCCCACCTACCCTGCCATCTGTCTTGGGAAAACAGGAAGGCAGGGGATAAGTCTGTATTCCCATCTCCAGGCCAAGGGCAGAATGTCTTAACTGTTCCAAATGTTAAATACCAAAATCAGATTTTGTTATCCTGCACAACCATGGCTTCCCACACAGCCATGTGTTTGCTTAGCAGCGCTTTTTTTTTGTTTTTGTTTTTGTTTTTGTTTTTTGGCACCAAGGGTCAAACTCACAACCTCGCGCCTGCCGTGCAGGCACTTATGCCACTGAGTTAAATGCCAAGCCCCATTTTTTGAGACAGGGTCTCACCATGCAGTTCAGGCTGGCCTTGAACTCACTTTGTAGCCCAGGCGCATCTTGAACTCACACCGATCCTCCTGCCTCAGCCTCCTGAGTGCTGGGATTAAAGGCGTGCGCCACCACGCCCGGCATTCACAGCTTTATTGTGATACAATTTCCTTAGCATGCAGCCAGCCCTGTTACGTGTGCACTCGGGGGGCTTGTCATTGTTTGGCTTTCCGAGGCACGAGAGACAAGAGAGAGAAAAAACAGAAAGAAAGAAGAAAGGCCTTTATTGCGGGTACGGGAGGGCTGCCGAAGAGACGCAAGGACCCTTGGAAGCTTCAGAAAAAAACGTCAGACTTTACTGGGCATTTGACAGAGGCGGGGTTAAAGGGGCCGGCGGGATGACATACTGGCAGCTGATTGGAGGAGCCTTTGCGTGCGCAAAAAGCGGAAGGTTTGACTTTTGGGGACGGTAGTGAGGCGCTATTGGCCCGCACAGGGGGACAAACGAATCAGTCATGTATTCACAGTTACGAGGATCAGTGTTAGCGCCCCTGAGAAACCTCGGGCTCTTTAGCTGTTACCCGCCCACCTCCCCAGGGATGGGTCCCCGGGCCTCCTGCCTGGTCGGCTGTGTGCTACCACCGAGTTCCGTCTCAGCCCCAAACAACTGTTAATCCACTTGCCGCCTTTATGGGCTTGCTTGTGCTGGACATTTCCTGCCTCTGCGGACCTGTACGGCCCATGGTCTTTGTGTCTAACATACAAAGC
>RJWM01042133.1:0-14570 GCA_004363535.1 Dasyprocta punctata | reverse complement strand
GGGGCGCACAGGAAGGTACTGAGAGGCGGGGTGGACCGCTCTGGGCGGTGGGTGCATGGAGAGCAGGAAGTCCCCAGGGGACCAGGGGCCCATCCGCCCACGCTGGATGCAAAGGTGATTGAGGCTCACACTTACTGTGAGGCCTGCATGGCTGGGTGTGGGGGGTGCAGGCCTGTAATCCCAGCACTTGGGAGGCTGAGGCAGGAGGGTCACTGACCCAAGGCCAGTCTGAACTACACAGGGAGACCTTGTTTCAAAAACAACACACACACAGACACACACCCCTGTAGGAAGCCCACAAGATCCAAGATGTTTGCTCAGAAGAAACACGGTTATTTTCCGAGCGCAGGCCTCAGCCCGCCTCTGCAGTCACGTCCCGGGGCCGGGAGTGATTCCCGTATCTGTGTTCCCACTTCAGAGGTTTGTTCTCCATAAACCTCGAGTCAATATTTGTCTCCGCTGGGCACCTGGGTGGCGGCGGCTGGAGCTTGGTTTCGCTGGTGCAGGGCCAGGCAGCTTGGCGCCAGGCCCTGCAGCTGGGCTCTGATTGGGCGGGCAGTCGCTGTGTTTGGTTCTTGCTTTTTATTTTACCTGCCTCTTTTTTTTTTTTTTTTTTTTTTTTTTTTTTTTTTTTTTTTTTGTTTTTCTTTGAGTCAGGCTTACCCTGTAGCCCAGGCTGGTCTTGAACTCGTGATGATCCTCCTGCCTCGGCCTCCCAAGTGCTGGGGTTACAGAAGTGCGCCATCACGCCCAGCGTACCTGCCTCTTTTTTGAAAGTATACAACTAAGAATCACGAGGTTTTCAGCTCCACACCTTTCCTCCGGGCTGCAGGCGCTGCGACCACCTCCTTCCTCGCACTGTCTGGCCCCTGCCGCCTGGGCTGCTGTCCTGTGCGTGTGGCCGTGCTGCCCGGGCAGGGTGTTCTCACAGGCGCCGTGCGGAGGACGCACCCCACACTGTGGCCTTTGCGTGACTGGCTGGTGGCATCCCGCTGAGTGGCTGGGCCACGCTGCTCTGCCCCCGGGCGGCTGCTGTCGGCTGCCGTGAAGCCGATGTGGCGCCCGTCTGGAGCGGGGATCGCTGGGCCGTTGCTGTGCCCTGCGGGCGGCTGTGAGCCGCCTTTTCGCCTGGCGATGTCTGGAGTCTTGGCCCAGTTTTTAAGAATTCAGGGCTGGAGGAGTCTTTTTAAAGTGATGCTTCAGCCTCAGCCTCTGCCTGAGCCTGGGGCTGGGGGCGACCCCGCGCTGTCCTGCAGGAAGGACCAGAGTCTCCCCCGCCCCCAGCTCGGGAAGTGGGGCCAGTGCTGGGGAAGAGGAGGGGGCAGAGCTGGGTCCTCGCTCCGCAGCCCCGGTGCAAGCTCTGCTGGAACGAGATGGGGGCTGGGGCTCCGGACGGCATCGTCCCTGACCCTGCACGCCCCACCAGGGAGGACCCGAAGGAGGACAGCCCTTTCCTGCTGGCCTGGGCAGCCTCACACCGTGTGCCCCTCTTCCCTCACTGACACCTCCCGGGCCCAGCACAGCTGCTAAGACCAGCACATTCTGCCACGTGGGAGACTTTGTCCTTTGGAAGTTATTTATTTATTTATTTATTTGTGGCACCGGGGATCGAACTCACAACCTCGCACCTGCCAGACAGGTGCCACTGAACCAAACTCCCGGCCCTAGTTTTTTGAGGCAGGGTCACACTGTGTAGCTCAGGCCGGCCTTGTGCTCACGTTGTAGCCCAAGCCGGCCTCGAACTCACAACACTCCGCCTACCTCAGCCTCCCAAGTGATGGGATTAAAGGCCTGCGCCACCACGCCCGACTTTAAGTTATTTATTTTTAAATTTAGGTATCAAGGATTGAAACCAAGGTCTTCACCCTTGGGTTTTGAGCTACATACCCAACACTTTGTTTTAAAAAACATCATTGTTTTGAGATAGGGTCTTTCTAAATTGCCCAGGTTGAGCTCAAACTTGGAATCTTCCTGCTTCAGCCTCCCAGAGTGCTGAGGTTACAGGTATATGCTAGCATGCCCAGCTGGATTTGATTCAAAAGGGCATAGTGGATTATCTTAAATCATTGCAGAATAAAACAACATTTAACAAATTTCAGCTCTTTTGTGATATAATTTTTTTTTCGGTACCAGGAATCAAACTCAGGACCTTGCGCTTGCCAGGCAGGTGTTAAAAATGTTTGAAACAGAAGGAAACTTCCTTAATAGGGTATGTACAGTCTGAAAAAAACCCTGCTAATGTCATAGCCATGTGGTGACAAAAGTCACCGGCCTGAGTCTCAGAATCAAGGCAAGCGTGACCCCTGCACCTCCTGCACGGGACACCTGGCTGGAGCAGCTGGATAGGAGAGAGAAGACGCCCATGGAGAAGAGAGAACCACAGTGAGCTGTTTTCACAGGCCGTGTGATGTGGTCTTCTGTGTAGAAAATCTAAAGGTCCCTAAGCCGGGCGTGGTGGTGCGTGCCTGTCATCCCAGCACTCAGGTGGCTGAAGCAGGAGGATTGCCATGAAGTTGAGGCCAGCCTGAACAACATAGTGATACCCTGTCTCGAAAATCCTAAAAATGTTAGAATTAGTAAATCCAGAAAAGTTACAGGATGGTGCTGGGCGTGGTGGCGCACGCCTTTAATCCCAGCACTCGGGAGGCTGAGGTGGGCGGAGCGTTGTGAGTTCGAGGCCGGCTTGGGCTACAACACGAGCGTAAGGCCGGTCTGAGCTACATAGTGCGACCCTGCCTCAAAAAACCAGGGCCCGGAGTTTGGCTCAGTGCCTTAAGCGCCTGCCCTGGCAGGCGTGAGGTTGTGAGTTCAATCCCCGGTGCCGCAAAACAAACAAACAAACAAAAAAAGTTACAGGATGTAAAATCAACAAAAAGAACCAGTTACATTTCTGCACACTACCAAACAATTTGAGAAGGAAATTTTGCAGTAGTTCCAAAAGTAATAAAATACTTAGAAAACCCAAGAGAGGAAGCACTTCTGTACTGAAAATCACACTGTGTTGCTGGCTGGGCGTGGTGGTGCACATCTGAAATCCCAGGATTTGGGAGGCTGAGGCGGGAGGAGGATCACCATGAATTTGAGATCAGCCTGGGCTACACACTGAGCCCCTGTCTCAAAAAAAAGAAAAAACCCCAAAATATGCTGAAAGAAATTAGGGAAGATTATTAACTGGAAAGACACCCCATATTCCTGGACGGGAAGCCTTAATATGTTAAGGTGACGGTACTCCCTGAAGTGACCCAGACTCAGTCCAGTCCACACGGCCCCCGTGCTGCTTTTGGCTTGGTTTTGTTTTTGGTTTTATTTTTTGTTTCTTGCAGGAATAGGCAGCCTTGCAGTCATCCACAATCCCAAGGGACCCGGAATAACCCGAACAGTCTTGAAAAAGGACAAAGACAGGGGACTCAGACTTCCTGGTTTCAAAATTATTACACAGCTAGTGATCAAAGTGGTGTGGGTCTGTAATCCCAGTGGTTCAGGAGGCTGAGGCAGGAGAATGGGGGGTTTGAGACCAGCCTAGACAATTTGGCAAGACCCTGTCTCAAGAACTAAGAGCCGGGCGTGGTGGTGCACGCCTTTAATCCCAGCACTTGGGAGGCTGAGGTAGGAGGAGCGTTGTGAGTTCGAGACCGGCTTGGTCTACAACACAAGTGCAAGGCCAGCCTGAGCTACGTAGTGTGACCCTGTCTCCAAAAACTAGGGCCAGGAGTTTGGCTCAGTGGCTTAAGTGCCTGTCACGCCTGTCTGGCAGGCGTGAAGTTGTGAGTTCAATCCCTCAACCGCAAAAACAAAACAAAACAAAAAACCAAGAGGTGGGGATATAACTCAATGCGAAGGCCTTGGGTCCAATTTCCAGTCCCACAAAACAAAACAAAGTGCTGCCAGCATTAGGACAGACACACGGACCAGCGAGGGGGACAGAATAGCGTCGGAACACGGACCCTGACCAGGTGGGTGCCAAGGCTGTCCAGTGGGGAGAGGACAGCCCTTTAAGCGGTTCTGGGGAAGCTGTCCATACGCAAAAGAGGAAGTTGGGCCTGTCTGCTAACGAGGTCCAGCAGTGGACTCGAAGTGGACCAAAGACCTAAACACACGAGCTGAAACCGCGAACCCGCGGGAGAGGGGAGCTCAGTGACGCTGGATTTGGCAATGGTTTCCCATCAGAAGCAGCAGTGACAAAAGAAAAAATTATCCCACACAGGTCAGCGGGGCCTCGGCTCCTAGAGGGCCAGCCGGGGCGAGAGCAGGCTGCTGACGGGGTGACGGAGGGGTGCTCGAGAATCCCTGCTGGCGAGGGAGGGAACCCAAGGACTCTGACAGCACCTCGACAGAGACAGGAAAGGATGTGACAGACCCTCCTGCCACGACGGTCGCTGGTGGCCAATAAACACACGACGCCCTGTACGGGGTGCGAATCAGCCACACGGCACCCTTCACACGCATGGGACGGCCTGCTGTGCAGAGCGGAAAACGGGTGAGCTCAGCGGCACAGCGCTTGCCCAGCACCTGCGAGGTCCTGGGGTTCAGCCCCATTAACCAGCAGCAGCAGAAAATAGCAGGTGTCAGTAGAGCCCGGTGTGGGGATGCACACCTGTGATCTCAGCACTCGGAGGCTGAGGCGGGAGGATCGCCATGAGTCCGAGGTTGTATAGCAAGACTCTGTCTCCAGAAAACAAAAAACAAAACCCAGAACAAACAGCGTGGATGAGCTCGGAGCACTCGGAGCCCCGTGCGGTGTGGCGAGCAGTGGTCCAACGGTCCGGCGGTGCCACCATAGGGGAAACAGTTACCATGGAAACCAGTGGCTCTGCTTCTGGGTTTTTATCCCAAAGACCAAAAATGGAGGGCGTTGGTAGCGTCACTGGGTGGGAGTTTCCAGGTAGGCTGGGTTGGATCACAGCTTCCTGTGGCTGTAGACCTGCCTTTCAGAGGGCCCTGCTGGCCCTGTGGCCTTGGGCAGCGGCTGGGACTCAGTACTCGGTACTCAGTACTCAGTGTGCAGTGTCAGCTCAGGGATGCCGCCTCGCTTTAGGGTGCGAGGGGCCGGCACCCCTCTGTGCAGGCTGCACCCTCGAGCCAGCCCCGGGGGCAGCCGGGGCCCTGCTGTGTGGTCTCTCTCCCCTCTGCCCCCAGGAGATGTCAATTTCTGGGATCTCTTCCTGGAAGATCACGAATTCTTTTATTTATTTTGGTACCGGGAATTGCACTCGCAACCTTGCTCTTGCCTGGTAGGCGCTTATGCCACTGAGCTACATCCCCAGCGAATTCTTTCAGAAACTGCTGATGGGCCGGGATGGTGACATCCACCCTCTGTGGCTGGGAAGACACTGTGTCCCTGGTACTCAGCAGGGACACCCCGACTGTCCTCGTGGGGCCGAGCGAGGAGTGTGGTGAATGGGGACCGGGACCGCGGGAGGGCACACAGGGCCGGGGCACCGGCCTGAGAACCGCACTGCGAGCTCCAGAGCCGCCCACGTCATGGGAAGCCAGGCTCCGAGGACCCAGTTTCCCACCTTGGCCGGGCGGTCCCGGGGGAGCTGGGCAGAGGTGGCAGCCTGGGCCCCTCGGCGTCACTGTGCTCCTGGCCCGGCCTCCGGACCCGCCTGCCCCGAAGGTGCCCGGGTTTATGGGGCCTCGTATTCGGTCCTGTAAAGCTGTTTGCTTGTATGCCGAGACTGCGCGGGGCGGACAGGAGCCGGACGTGGGGTAAACAGAGCTCAGGGTGGGGAGCCCTGGCCCGCAGACCCGCGCCGCCTCCTGGCTGCACACGAAAGCGGGCGCAGTATCGCCACATCTTTACGGCTGAGGCCGAGGCGGCCAGGGCCAGCTGCCCAGGTCTCCCTCAGGGTAAGGGGTGTGCAGGGCTGGGGTCCCCAAACAGGGTCGCCCAGCTTTCCTCCCGGGACGCCCTGTGACCCCCGGGGGCTGGAGGGGCCGGGCCCCATGGCTCCCTCCTGCTCTGGTGCAGTCCCCCCCGGGCGTCTCCTGTCACCGGGTCCCTGTCCCTGCGTTACCTGTCCTCCCAAGCTCGGGACGCCCGTCCTCACCCCGCCACCCCTCACCGGCTGCGTCGCCCACTGCCAGGAGGTCCGGTCTGAGCCCAGGTGCACATGGAGCTCCTGTCCCCAGGGTGAGGGGTGAGCGAGGGTCCTGAGTGGGCCCCCCGTGTCTCCACCCTACTGCCCAGGGCCGCTGCCACCGGGCGCCTGGACCCCGTCACTGGGGCTCAGGCTGGAGCGATTGGGCCCTGAGGACCCTCATGGTCACGACGCTGCCCGCAGAGACTGGGCGCCGACTCTGTCCCGTGGGCTCCTCAGGGACACCCGGGCGACCCCTCTCTGGGGGGCAGACGCCACGTGAGGTCCCGGAGCCCCGGAGCCCGCTGTGGAGCCCGGGCCTCACGGCCTCTGCTGGCCCCATTCTGCAGACCGGGAAACAGAGGCCCAGCCCGGGGAGGGTGCCTGACCCGCTGCAGGCCACACGGGGGCCGTGGCCCGGGCTCTGCCCCGGGAATCCTCTGTGCCCACGGAGCCCCAGGAAGACAGGACTACGTTGTTCCCTTCATCTCTGGGCCCCAAAAGCTGGGCCCTCTGTGGACGGGGCTGAGGCTCTTCCTTCCCCAGTGCTGCGTGCACCTTGTGGCTGGGCCCGCGTGGCCGAAGGCTTCCTTCCGTCCCTCTCTCCGTCCCTCCCTCCTTCTCCCTGCCTTCCCTTCCTTCCTCCCTTCCACAGGGTCTCGGGATGTAGCTCAGGCCAGCCTTGAATCACCACCCTCCTGCCTCAGCCTCCCCAGTGCTGGAATTATGGCCTGGATGCCGGTGTTGGGGAGCATGGCTGAGGCTCTTCCCTAGGACATCAGCACCCGGGGTGACCAGGGCCATCACATTTTGCCTCTCCTGAAGCTCCCGGTGGTCACCGTTCCGTCCCCTCCCGTGCAGCACGTCACCGCGGTGCGAGGGCTCCGGTCCACCCCCACTCCTGCCGTGGGCCTTGTGCCCCTGTGCCCTGCTGGCTCCTGTCAACAAGATGAGCATCATTTAGAAAAATAACCACCAGTGGCCAGGTGTGGTGGCACATGCCTGTAACCCCAGCAGTCAGGAGGCTGAGGCAGGATGATTGTCATGAGTTCCAGGCCAACCTGAACTGCGTAGCGAGACCATGTCTCAAACAAACAAACAACAACAAACACCCTCCCCGGGGGTCGCTCGGGAGAGCAGCACACGGCTGTCCCAGCCCCAGCGTCTCCCTCCAGGGCCCTCGGCCTCCCCGGGCCCAGCTCTCCTTCGCGTCACTGCAGCCTGAAAGCCACGCAAATCCCGCAGCACTGTGTGTGGAGCTCCTGTGCGGCCGTCAGGAGACCCGGCCAGACACCCCCGTGTGGTGGGAACCCCCGTGCCCCAGATCTGCCGCTTCCCGAGGAACCCAGGTCCGGCCCGCACTGCTCCGTGCCCGCGTGGGAGGCGGGGGCTGTCGCTTCTGCCCGTGGGGCTCTGGGGACTCCCGGGCATCGTGAGCCGCACGGCTGCTTTATGCATTCAAAGTGGAAAACAAAAGTCACGCGTGCGCCCCGCTCCTCTAAGGTACGGAAAGGAGAAAACCCTCCCGGGCTGTCACTGCGCGTGGCGAGGTCCCGGGGTCCCTCGCTGGGGCCAGGTGATGGAGCGGGCGCCGCTCCCACACCCTTCCCTCGAGGTCCCGATCTGCTGGCCCGGGTCCCGATCCTGGCCATAGGATGCCTATCAGGCTTTGGCGTCCCTGCCCCGCGCCCGGGCACCGCCCCTTGGCAGCCGTGCCGGCCCTCTCCCAGCTGGGCAGCATAAAAGGGGCTGCACGGTCCTCCGGGCAGCGAGTCCGGCAGGCTCTGAGCAGGTCCCAGTCCTCCGCATGGCAGGTGACACGCAGGGGACCATGGCGGAAGGTGAGTGGGGCTGCTCTGTCCCGGGGCACCCGGGCGTCGACCCTCACCCTGCTTGTGCTGCTTGGGCCATCTCGGAGTCACCACGACGTGGCACGGATGGCAGAAATTCACCCGTGCCCGGCGCTGGCCTCCAAAGTCCCGCGGTGATGAGCCCGCTTTATTTATTTTTTTTTTAGCTTTTTCTTTTAGTTTTTATCCTGTTGTACTGAGGATCAAACCCAAGGGTGTTTGACCATGGAATCACATTCCCAGCCCTCTTCATTTAAAAAAACCCTGTCGGTACTGGGGATTGGACCCAGTGTCTTTGCACGGAGTACCACCCCAGCCCTCTTTAAATTTTATTTTATTTTATTTTATTTTTTATTTATTTAGCGGCACCGGGGATCGAACTCACAGCCTCATGCCTGCCAGACAGGCGCTTAAGCCACTGAGCCAAACTCCCAGCCCTGGTTTTTTTGAGGCAGGGTCGCACTATGTAGCTCAGGCCGGCCTTGCGCTTGCCTTGTAGCCCAATCCGGGCCTCGAACTCACAACGCTCCTCCTATCTCAGCCTCCCGAGTGCTGGTATTAAAGGCGTGCACCACCACGCCTGGCTCCTTATTTTTTATTTTGAGACAGGGTTTCACTAAGTCACTGAGTTGCCCAGGCTGGGCTCGCACTTGGGGTCCTCCGGCCTCGGCCTCCTGGGGTGCTGGGTGACAGGCCGTGTGCCTTCCTCCCTGTGGCAGCTTCGGCCTCCCTCGCGGCGGGTGCTCCCCCTGCCGGCCCGCTGCAGTCTCCTCTCTCCAGCCCAGGGGTGGGGGGTGGCGAACTCCAGCACCCCGAGGTCTCAGCCCAGAGGGAGGACAGGGCCCGGGGTGGGGGCGCCCGAGGCTGAGCCCGAACGGGGCCCGCGTGGGCAGCGGAGCTCGGGAAGGCCCTGGGCCCCACTGGGCCTCCTCCTCCTCCTCCCCGGCTGCGGGCAGAGCTGCAGATCCGAGGTGTGGACCTCATGAAGCGCGACAACGCCGCGGCCCACCACACGGCGGACTTCCAGACGCCGGCCCTGGTACTGCGGCGGGGGCAGGCGTTCACCCTGCGGTTGAAGCTGAACCAGCCTCTCCGGCACCCGCACGACGCCCTGACTCTGCAGTTCAGCATGGGTGAGGCCTGGGGCAGACGCACGGGTGGTGACCCCAGGGTGGCCCTGTCCGACTGGGCCAAGCCCGGAGTGTCTGCCTCCCTGGCCTTGGTTTCCCCATCTGGGGGCCGGGAGTTGTGAGGACCCCATCCGCGGGGAGCAGAGCGGAGGCTGGGGAGGGAGGCGGCCCCCAGCCGCTCGAGAGAACTCCGGAAGCTTCTAGAGTTAAGTCACGGGCTATGGCGGGGTCCAGTGGCACACACGTCATCCCAGCACTCAGGGAGGCCGAGGCAGGATCGCAAGTTTAAACCCAGCTTGGGCAATTTAGCAACTGAGATTCTGTCTCAAAACAAACGCTCAAGCTTTAGAAGGCAGGAAACCGGGAAGCATCTCGTCCCGTGACTCAGGTAACTGTGCGCGCGTCAGGAGGTCAGGAGGACAGCAGATGACGAAACCGGGCGGCCAGGGCCCGGGGAGGGAGTGGGGGCTGGGGCCGGGCACCGGCCACCCTGAGCAGGCGTGCCACCCTTCCTGCTTCGGTGCCCGCAGGGCCGCGGCCTAGCGTGTCCAAGCACACCCTGATCTCGCTGGACCTGCCCTCGTCCGCCGGCTGCCACGGCTGGAAGGCCAGCGTCCGCAGCGAGGCCGGCCCGGAGGTGAGCAGGGCGGGCAGCTGGGTGGCGGGGCTCCCGTCCCCTCCGCCCCGTTCAGCGTCTGCCCGCAGAGGGCTCCTCGCCGGCTCCCGCCCCGCACAGGCCTGGGCCCACAGTGGCTGCTTTCTGCGCTTTGAGGGTGGGGTGTAGGCTTTGCCTTGCGCCCTCTTTTGGGGGGCTGTGATCCGCCATCTCTCAGCCAGGACTTTGGTTTTTGTTTTGGGGGTTTTTCTGGTGGGGGGGGCATGGGTGAGACAGGGTCTTTCTGTGTCGCCCAGGCTGGCCTCGAACTCACCCAGTCCTCCTGCCTCAGCCTCCCTATGTGTGGGCAAGCCCAGCAAGAATTGCTATTATTGGTGTCCTCAGTGTATCCGTCCTACCCTCCCTGCCAGTCTGTCCCCGGGGGCCGGTGCCAGCCTGGGACAGTGGGACAGTGACCCGGGTCTCTGCAGGGCCGAGAGGGGTTCTGTTCTCAGCAGAGCAGCTGGCTCCTTGTCCCACTGCCCGGTCAGGCCGGCCTCTGCACAGTGATGACCCCTGGGCCCCGTGTGGCCCGGCCAGCAGGAGGGGAGTGGGGCGTGGAGTGAACCCCAGGGCCGCCGGGGACTCGCTGTCACCAGGGTGCGGATCACGGAGGGGCACCCCCACGGCCGTGCCCGCCAGGTGGTCATCGCCGTCACCAGCGCCCCCAACGCCATCGTGGGCCTGTACTCCCTGGAGGTGAGGAGCGGGCAGCAGCTGTTCAGGCCGGCGGAGAGCGCCCTGTACCTCCTCTTCAACCCGTGGTGCGCAGGTGAGGCGGGGCGCGGCCACGGCCCGCTGGCTCCCCGGCTGGGGGACAGCGATCGGGTGAACCCTGGCGCAGAGCTCCCCGCGCCCACGGCCTCGCCCACCCGGCTCCCCGCGCCAGCAGCTTGGGCCCTGGAGCCCCGGTGACCGCGTCCCTTGCCCTCCTGCAGAGGACACCGTCTTCCTGCCTGCCAAGGAGGACCGGGCCGAGTATGTTCTCAGCGACACAGGCTACCTGTACATGGGCTCCTTCCGGCAGATCAAGGAGAAGCCCTGGAACTACGGCCAGGTAGCGCGGCCCCTGCGGGTGGGGGTCCGGGAGAGGGTGGGGCGAGGTGGGCACGGCCACCCGCATGGGGTCCTGAGAATCACCCCCACCTCTCCCGGCCCTGTGCTTTCTTTGTCTTTTTCAGTTTTTATTTTTTTGTCTGTTTTGAGATAGCATCACCCAGGCTGGCCTTGACCTCACAGGGATCCTCCTCTCTCAGCTTCCCCAATGCTGCGGTTGTCACAACAGTGCACCGCCACGCCCGACAATCGTCATTTCTGTATACTTGGAGACAGGGTCTTGCTGAGTTGCCCAGGCTGGCCTTGAATTTGCAATCTTCTTGCCTCAGGCATGGGCCACCACGCCCAGCTGTGCACTTGTTTTCAATGGCTGCACCCATAGGCTTCCATGCTGGACCTAGGTCCCCCCGCACCCTGGCTGGTGGCAGGGCAGGGCACTCACGGCTGTTTCTTCTCCCCGAGAGTTTGAGGAGAACGTCCTGGACTGCTGCATCTCCTTGATGACCCAGAGCTACCTGAAGACCCTGGACATGCGGGACCCCGTGATGGTGGCGAGGAACATGGGAGCCATGGTAGGCGTGAGGGGAGGGCAGGCACGGGAGCGGCGGGGCGGGATGGTTTCCAGGCCCCCCACCTGTCCTGGAGCTGGGGCAGAACAGCTGACCCCCAGCCTTTGGGCAATGGTTTTGCATCTCTGAGCCTCAGTTTCCCCACTGTGAATTGGTGTCAGCATGTGAGTCCTGTCCTGAGGCCAGGGAGCTTTCAGGTTTCAGGGGGTCATGGAAAACCCCGTGTCCCAGAACCCCATCCTCGGGCCCCTGGGTATCTGGAAGTCAGTTTCCCAGAGCACAGCTTGCAAGTGGCTGGGCCCAGGAGCTTTCCACACACCCCACTGGGTAAGGAAGTGCACACCTGTCATCCTGGGACTTGGGAGGCTGAGGCAGGAAGATTGCAGCAAGTTCGAGGCCAGCCTGGGCTACATAGTGAGACCCTGTCTCAAAAACAAAACCAAAAACAAACCAAAAGACCTATTTTTCAAGGCATCTAACACAAGGCAAAGAGTAACAGTTTTATGTTTACGTTCTATGTTTTCGAGAATCTCTTTATGGCCTAGTAGAATCAGTGACATTTCCTACCGGCCAGGATATGTGGCTGGCGGTGAGACAGACGGAGGGGACCTGGCCTCACGTGGGACGTAGGCCTGGGAGGCAGGAGCATCTCCACGGCCCTCTCAGGGACTGTGAAACACTCTCCGATACCACACCCGTGCTCCACAAGTGGGGTTCATCTTCTATTTTTTTTGAGACAGGGTTTTGCTACAGAGCCCAGGCTGTCCTTGAACTCACAGCCATCCTCCTGCCTCAGCCTCCCAAGTACTGAAGTTACAGGTGTGCACACCCACACTCAGCTTTTTAATTCAAGGTGATTTTTGTGAGTGGGCGGTCCTGAAAGCTGGCCGAAGCGTGGGCTCCGAGGCCACGCCCAGCCTGTACATGCCCCACGCTCGCTCACAATAGCTGTGCAGGTGACAGCACCTGGGATTAGTGAGCCTGTCGGGCCCTGTCCCAATGGCCTGCCAGGCGCTCCAAGCTCGAGGCGCCTCCAGCTTAGCCCAGGCCTCGGCTGAGTGAGGGGCACAGGGCCCAGCGTGCAGGAAGCCCCTGGCCGCGCCTCTGTGCCTCTGCGGTTGCTACGGTACCGTCACCTGGGGGTGAGGGGCTCATGCTGCCCAGTGCCCAGCAGCCTTCTCCTGGGTCCCTCGTGGGCACTGAGTTTGGGAAGCAGGGCTGCAGTGAGCTCAGTTCGGGGACAAGGAGCCAGGCCACGGGCCTCGCACCAGCTCTGTGACACCTGGTGCAGTGTGCCACCCACACACCCGCCACGCCGGCCCAGAACTGTGCTGCGCTGCCAGAGTCACTTCCAAAGCCAGATTCTGAAGGTGAGGCCCCGGGTCTGGAGCCTCTGAACCCCAGGTGGCTCTGGGGGCCTTGGCTGGAGGCACTGCCCCTTTCACACAGGCCTGCTGGGCCACTGCGGGTTTCTGACCATCAGCCAGGTGGGGCTGCCCAGGAGGGTGCCCACCCCACAAGGCACAGGTGCAGCAGTCAGCACATGTATGGCTACAGCTGCGTAACAAGTTGGCCCAGATACAGCTTTCAAAACAATGTTGTTGTTATCTGGGGGGCTCCTCACGCCTTTGCAGCAGTCGTAGGTCTCTTTGGGAGGAGAGAGAAAGGGGTGCACAGTGCTTGGATGGGGGGCCCCACTTCTGCCATATTCAGGTGCTCGGCAGGGCGTGGCTGGGTACATGGAGGGGACTCCGCCTGTGAGCATCCTCCCAAGGAGCCTGGGGCGCAGGTGTCATGAGCTTTGAGGCCTGCGTGTCCTGTGAGCCCCCAGGCCCCCTGGGCAGGTGGGGAGCAGAGAGGGGACCTGGGGAAGGGTGGGTGGGCAGGCGTGTGGCCCCACAGCCCGGCCGCTTCCATCGTCTCTGCGCCTTCACCTGCTCCTCTGGTCTCCACGTGGGGCTGTGACCTGGGAGCCCGGTGAGGCCAGGCCACACCACGGCTGCACGGGAGGGTCCTGGTGAATGGAACTACATGAACCTGATGTGGCCACATCTTTAATGCTTCAGCTTGTATTTACTCATTTATTTATTTATTGTCTTTTTTGAGATAGGGTCTTGCTATGCAGTTCAGGCTGACCTTGAGCTCCCTTTGTAGCCCAAGCCGGCCTCAAACTCACAAGGACCCTCCTGCCTCAGCCTCCTGGGTGCTGGGATTACAGGCGTGCACCATCATGCCCACCTTTGCTGCTTCAGTTTTTAAATGCTGAGGCTTTCACACAGAGGCGCAGGGCTGTGGAGCTCACAGAGGGACTTGGTGTTGTGCATTCGCAGGCCAGAGGCGGCTGTGGTCACGGTGACTTCGCCATCTTGGGTTTTCAGAGGGCCTCTCGGGCCTGCGTGTAGTCACGATCTCCTTAGGGGTCACACTGGAGACTCCAACCCAGGGACCGCCGCTGCTCTTCCCAGTGCCGAGCACGGAAGCCAGGGCGCTGTGGCACCCTCGGAGTGCACTAGAGAGCTGCCTGCTTTGTATTTTATTTTAGTTAAATTTTTGTGGAAACTGGGGATTTGCACCCATGACTTTCACACTGAGCTACTTTGAGACAGGGTCTCGCTGAGTTCCCAGTGCTGGGGGTGCAGCCGTGGCCCTGCCCTGGGAGACCCAGAGAGCCCTTCCCCCATGCCAAGGGCTATGAGGTTGACTCTTGGGGCTCTGCCTTCTCTGGTTTTAATCAAGTTGCTGGGTGTGGTGCAATCTTGGCACTCCGGGGGGGCTGAGGCAGGAGGATCGCTGTGAGTTCAAGGCCAGCCTGCACTACACAGTGAGGCCCTATCTCAACCCCCCACCCCGATCGAGGGGCAGGGACGGTCCGAGGTGCTCCCGGGTGAGGAGGAACGCGGGTCCCCCACGGTGAGGTCAAAAGCAGAAGGTTCGGCTGGCGCAGGCTTTATCCAGGTCACCCTCAGAACACAGCTGGGGGGCATTGTCATGATCAGCACTTTACAGAGGAGGAAACCGAGGCACAGACAGACCGCATCAGCCCTGGGTCACGCGGCCGCTGCGCCCCTTGGGCCCGTGAGTGTCCACCCTGGGGGCCACTGACCGCTCTTCGCGTGGCAGGTCAACTCGCAGAACAAGGAAGGCGTGCTGGTGGGGAACTGGTCCGGGGAGTACCAGGGGGGCACGGCGCCCTACGTGTGGACGGGCAGCGCCCCCATCCTGCAGCGCTA
>RJWM01042132.1:0-14530 GCA_004363535.1 Dasyprocta punctata | reverse complement strand
AGAAGTCACGCTCAAAAGAAGGAGCAGGGCTGCCCTGAAGAGCACCACAGCCATTCTCAATGGCAACGAGGTCCCGCGCTCCTCCGCCGACGAGAACAGTTGAGCACAGGTCAGGAAGTCCAGTGTGACAAGCTTCTCCAGCACACAGCTTCCC
Source organism: Dasyprocta punctata (assembly GCA_004363535.1). Taxonomy (NCBI): domain Eukaryota; kingdom Metazoa; phylum Chordata; class Mammalia; order Rodentia; family Dasyproctidae; genus Dasyprocta; species Dasyprocta punctata. The sequence continues at coordinate 14,376 of RJWM01042132.1, read as the reverse complement.
CTCCCGAGCCAGGAAGCAATGCACAGTGTGAGGAGCAGAGCTCCCACAAGGTGAACCAAAGCCACTCTCATTGATGAGATCCCGAGCTCCTCCGACAATAATGGCCGAATCCGTACTGGGGAGGCCAGCATGACAAGCTCCTCCAGGAGAACCAACAGCTTGAAACAGCAACACTTAAGAGAACTCACAACACCTCGCTCTTCTTCACCACGTCTCTATGTATGCTGGCAACTTTCCTCAGGTGGGCCATCTGTACTCCACACTATGCTGATGTAATTCAGCTGGTGTTAAATTGACCACCAGTTTTTAATCCATAACACATTCCTTCCCAGATCAGTCTGTACCCAGTGACTGGCTAAGACAGGAACTTGAAGGCCTGGCCATCATAACTTTAGAGCAACACATGGGCGCCTGGTGGGACTGTCATCGGGCCTGCACATATCTTAACTTCTCACTCAACATTGAGTCAGTAAAGTCCCACACACTGACCTCTGCCTTAGATACCACTTCCTGAGGAACTCAGACCTATGACAGATACTTCTCTTCTTCCTCACAACTAGAACTTCCCAATGGCATCTCATATACAAGTGAATGTGAAGAATAAAATCTTCCCTTAGAGTCATCTGGGCCTGGCCATGAGATGAAAATAGAAGTCATTTGTAAATCTTCTAGAAGTGCTCTGAGTATGGAGAAAAACTACTTTCTCTGTGTCCCCTTTCTCCTTGCTAGCTAGCATATAGTATGATGGCTTGGGTGAGAGCATCTATCCTACAGAGGATTGCAAAGCAAGAGAAAAGAAGAGTCTGTGCCAGCTGTTGGGAGAGGCATTAAATACTTAACTTGAAAAGTAGGTCATATTGCCCCAGGTCAGTGAGGAAACTGACTCAGAACTGAACAGTGTGCTCTAAGTCAAACTGATGGCAAGTGACAGATCAGACTTAAATCCAGATCTGACACTCAAGTTCATGTTCTTAAGCCACACCGTGCTGCCTCTAGGACAAAATTCAGTTATAATTTCACTTAGGTGAAGCACAAATTATGATTAGCCATCTCTTCTAACCACTGAATAAAGAGACATGGATATTCAAATAAAGTATGCAAACTTTAAATTAACAGCAAGAAAGACATTCCCAGTTATAAATATTGTAGGGGGTTAAATAAGAGAGGATAGAGATATGCTTCCTTCTGTGGAGATCTGAAAGATTAAACAATGTATATTGAAAATAATTACCTAGTGATGTTTTGCCTAGAGATACAGATGTCAGTGATTAATAAGCTCATAAATCTTTTAGATTTGCAATTCCTTTGTAAAAATGAGCAATACCTTTTCCTGAATTGAGTGATATAAAATGGAAGAAAGCTCAGCCCTTCATGCACGATCTGCTGGGACCAGGAGGAAGGAGGAAATGGTCATCCCCAGCTATCGAGGCCAGGCTAGTAGCCCAGAAGAGAAAGACAGGGCTCTGTTTTGGGGCTGAGACACACAGTGCAACAGCCTGGCTTAGAATGCTGACCAAAAAAAGGAGAAAGCAGTTCTGAAGCTTCTTTGAAGTATCGTGTCCTCACAGCTTTAGGCTACATACCAAGCCTCTGTTACAGTCAGTGGTTTGCCAGGGAAAAGATTTAATACAAGACACATAATTTATACAATTCTTTTATCATATTCACCCAAAAAGTCAAATGAAGAAGAGTGCAAGAGATCTGTCTGTATGCTGGAGACTCAAAGACTCCAGCCAAGGTCTTGGATCCCATGGCAATGCCTCCATGGGTCCAGTCAGAAGCCTAGAGCCCATGGCCATGTCTCATGCAAGTCCATATCAAGGATGTGCACAGCAAAGGTCCACAGGCCAGTGGAGGAAGCTAGGAAGTCTGCACCAGTGGGATGAAGGATCTGTGCCAGCAGGCTGAGGGATCTGCACTGGATCCAGGAAGCAACACTCAAAGCATAGACCAGAGCTCCCCTGAAGAGAACCGCAGCCATGCTCAGCAGCAGCAAGGACCTGAACTCTTTCTCCAAAGAGAACAGCCGAGTTCCTATCAGGAAAACCAGCCATGGCAAGCTTCTCCAGGAAAATCAAGAACATCCCATCTTCCCCTCCCATTCTCCTTTTATGCTGTCAGTATCAATTCTCAGGTGGGCCTTCCATGCCCAAAACTACAAAGACTCAGTTTAGTCAGGCATTCTCACTTACACTGACCACTAATTAATCCATCACAGTCCATGCCTGGTCAGTTTGATAACCAGACCCATTTCTTTGAATGACAGTCTCCAGTGCAGACCCCTACAAACTTGGCTGTTTTCCTCATCAGAGGAGCTCGGGTCCTTGCTTCTTGGCTCCAGTGCAAATCCCTCCACCTTCTGACACAGACCATTCACCCTGCCAGCACAGACTCTGCAGCTTCCACCACTGGCCTATGGGCATTCCCAATGCAGAACTTTGACACAGACTTTCAAGAGACATGGCCATGGGCTCTGGCTTCTGGTTGTACCCATGGAGGACACTGCCATGGGATCCAGGACCTTGGCTGGATTCTTTGGATCTCTAGCATGTGGACAGATCTCTTGCACTCTTTTGCATTTGACTTTCTGGGTGAAGGCTATAAAATAATACTATAAATTATATATCCTATGTTAAATCTATTCCCATGCAAACCACTGACTACAATAAAACTGGTACCAAGAGTGGGGTCGTTGCTATGACACTGCCTGGTCATGTGGTTTAAGAGCCTTTGGAATTAATTTGGAAAGTTTCAAGAGATTGCCTGAAGAGGTGGCCCTGGAACACTGTAAACTAGATAGGAGACTCTGATCAGAGCCTGCAAAATCAGAGTACTGATGGAAATGCCACCGTTATCCTAATGAAGCTCTGGAGGCTTCTGTTGAGGAGGACTGCTGGATCCCAGGCATTGTATTCTGTGCTGTGGCAGAAAGTTGGCCTGCATTTTGCCTGTGTTTGAGATATTGCCTGGGTGGCAGAAAAATTTAAATGCAGTTTAGTGTTCGGATGGTGGCATGTTACTATTGAGGGCTTCTGGCCGGATCTGTGTTGGAAACGAGATCAGAGAGCCAGAGGGTGATGTGAAGTGTTTTTGAATTTGCTAAGAGGGGAGGCTCCAGTGGAGCTGTGGATTACAAGGATGAAACAGAGAATGCAGTCGTTGAGAAGGAACAAAACAATGGAAAAACGGCCTGAGGCCTTTTCTAGAGTAACTGCACATGGGGGAAAGGAAACGATCAGGTATTTCGGGGGTTACCGGATACCAGTTCTGAACTAACGCTGATCCCAGGGGATCCAAAATATCACTGTGCCTCTCAAGTAAGAGTAGGGGCCTATACAGGTCAGGTGATTAATGTAGTTTTAGCCAAGGTCCAACTCACAGTGGGTCCAGTGGGTCCCTGAAATGATCCTGTAATCATTTTCCCTGTTCCAGAATGTATAATCAGCATCGACATAGTTCACACTTGGCAGAACTTTCTCACTGGTTCCTTAACGTGAATATGAGGCCCATTATGGTTAAAAAGGCAAAATGGAAGCCATTAGAGTTGCCATTTCCTAGTAAAATAGTAAACTAAAAGTAATATCACATCCTGGAGGGACTGCAGAGATTAGTGGCACTGTGAACAACTTGAAGTTTGCAGGGTAGTGATTCCACTACATCTCCATTTAATTCTCCCACTTGGCCTATGCAAAAGACAGATGTCTACACTCTTGTACATCTGACTAATAAGTATTAACTAATACAGCCCCCTACTAAGTAGTGTCTTCTGATCCTCAAGAAAAAACATCATTTACTGTGGTTCTGGTTCCTCCCAGGAGAGAGTATTTTTCTTTACAAAAGCCTTAGCAATAGTAATTCAGGGTAGAGGCACAAGCCTCGAGCCAGACAGCTTACCCTGGTCACCTCGATGCTGACCACTCCTAGGGCAACTCATGAAATCATTAAGAGACCCACCACTCTCCCGAGCACAGAGGTCTATCTGCCGAGATCCAGCTACTCTCTGACATGGAGCAGCAGAGCAGGCCAATGCAGTCTCACCCTGAAGCTAACCAACACCTAAGCGCTCTCGGATTACTGAATCAACAAAATACTGAAAAGATCTGGTTCCAAAACTTGCCCAAGTGTAACACCTGGTTAAATTAATTCAGAACCACTTACATGAACTCTGTCAACGTTTCATGTTGATTAGTGAGCAATCACAGTTTTAACAGATTTGTGGGAAAGAGGCAGTATTCTGCGGGAGAGCACAGGAACTTGAACAGACTTGGGTGTAAAGCCCAGCTCTGCAGTTTACCAGCTGGGTAAGTAAGTGCAAGTCTCTTGACTTCCGCCGTCTGAATTATACGCGTTGTACTAACCACTCTGCAGAGCTGCTGCAGGGAGTACACGAGGAATGGACAGAGGCGTCTAGCACACAATAGGTTCATATTCAATGAACGTTCATCATTCTTAGAAAGTGAGCCTCGATTTAGGGGAAATTTTATCACAGAATAAAATTACCAATTCTCATGAAAAAACAAACCACAGTTAAAATTGTATTAGTTCTATGATTTTTAACTTTAATTGAAATGTTTTCTAGTTTCTACAGTCCCAAATGACTGTTATCTGCCGGGTGAAATCCATCAGTCTGTACCTCTTATCACTTGCTTCCTTCCTGTCCAAACCAACCACATGGAAATGGTCACTTTTCCATTCATATAATCATAGCTTTTCTCTCGTGTCAGTAAAACTTAGTCACTTTAAGCTTTGTTTCATATACAGCTATTTCTCCCATCAGGCTGAAAACTATTTGATGACAAGAATCCTAAGTTATTCACCCTTAAATTCTAATTGCCTGGCACAATGCCTAGGAATTGTGGAGGAATTCTGTAAGGAGAAATGCCACAAAGAGAAATACCATAGAGGAGAAATTCCATAAATACTTGGTGAAATCACACCAATTTAATAAATGCTGTGGCTTCCACTGGTTTCATGAAAACTGCTCTCAGTTCTACAATCCTGATGGCAGCTATGATCCTGCAGCACAAAGCATTTCATAGACTACTTAGTGCCAGTACATTTCACTGGAGAAGCTATCAATTTAACTGTCAATATGGTTTATGTAGCCCACAGGGTCCTGCTTGACACTGAGTAGGATAGAAACTATTTTTATTACAAATACGAAATTAATTGAATTTTAAGCTTTGCTTGCTTTGCCAATTTAATTCTGTTTGAGTAACACGAATGAAGCTATCGGGGTAGACATATAAGCTGCAGTTCTGCTGCCCAGTGTACTCCTCAAAGAAATCTTATCGACACTGTGTTAGTTGACACTTTACTGGACAACTGGGATGAACAGCTGTAGCCCCTAAATACGTGTAGCAGTGTATGCACACAGACATACACATGCACATATACACATGTGATAGCTACCACTTTACAGAAGGCACTTGGGAGTAGACATTCTAAAGATAGCATTAGCAGAATTTATCTTCACGGAAGGCATCTCATGACCAGAATTTCCCACATCTGCATTCATTTATGTAACTAGAAATAGTGTAGCTGATAAACCAAAGATAAAGACCAATCAAGGCAGAAAAGCAATACAATTTTAAGTCTGGGACTCCAGGAAGAGAAAGAGATGGGCTTCTAGGGAACCCACCCCACTGGACCTGAGCCGCACCAATCAGAAGACAACTAGTCTGCCTTCAGGGGGCCTGCGCGACCGGAGTGGACCCCAGGAAGAGAAACATGCCCCCCCACCCCGTACACCTACCGGCAAGCAGGCTAAGAATCAAGACAAAGTCCCACACACACACACACACCCTGTAAAGCAACCTGCTCGTTCGGAGGTCTGGCTAAATTGCTAGCAACTAAGGTACATAAAACAACTAAATGCTAGTATTGTTCTGTTCATTTTGCAGGCCTGGGGGGCTAGAAGCCTAAACATCTCTTTAGAAGATGACAGTATGCGATGTACCAAAAATGGGGGATTCTCTTCTGTCTTGTCTTTGAGGCCCAATACTGTTCTCATTTGTTTTGCTTTATTCTGATTAATTTTTTGGCCTTATTTTATACTGTGTTTTTACTGGTTTTATTGTTTTTTTTTTTTTTGGTTTGATTTTACTATACCTGTTGGAATGGTCAACTATTCTGAAAACAACAAGATATACTATAGTAGCTATTGTTTTCATAGTATCTTTCTTTGAAGTACTGTACCAGTTCTACTGCTTTGTTTTGACTGACTTTCTTCTGTTATGTTTTGTTCGATTTTACTATCTTCAAAATAAAAAAAAAAAAGACTGGCTACTGAATAACTGTGGACAGAGTATGAGATGTATATAATGATATGTCCACACTGGTATGAGTAATGGCTGCCTGGGGCACTATAGGTGACATGGTGTCTCAGAATGAGCATTATGAGAAAGAAGACTTCAGGCCAAAGACAAATATCTGTAGCATGTCATTAAGATTAACTGTATAGTAGACTACACTGGTTGGATGATAGGACTCTTCAGTCCTGATCTCTTCACTGAGCTCGAGACTCAGGCATCTAACTGTCCATTTGACAACTTCATCTGCCCATCTGACATCAGAGACATCTGAAACTCAACAAGATCAAAACAGTGCTTTTAGTCCTCCCCCATTCCCAGCCCACCTGAAACTTGCTCCCCTCCCCTTCCATCTCAAGTGTGGTAACACCATTCACCAACACAGAGATGATAATTACACCCACAAAACTGAGGCTCGGTGAGGGAACATTCAACATTGACCATTGAAAGGTCAAGCAGAGAGGAATCCAGCAAAAGATTGTGGAAGGGCAATACTGAAATGGGGGAAGAAGCTGGAAATGGGGGATCACAGAAATAAGGAGAACATGCTCTAAGGGGAGAAGGAATATTTAGAGAAACCAAAAGGCAAGAGAAACATCAGCCATCAATTCATTTAGGGTCCATGCCAAGAAACAGCAAAATTCACAGTTTTGCCGTCCAACAAAAATGAGAAGCCAAGCTGGGCACAGTGGTGTAGGCCTGTAATCCCAGCACTTGAGAGGCTGAAGCAGGAGGATAGTCATGAGTTCAAGGCCAGCCTGGGATATGTAATGATCCAGGGCAGCCTGAAGTGCGTATCAACACCCTGTCTCAAAAAAAGAGAGGGAGGGAGTGGGGAGAAGGAGAGCCAAAGAGAAAGAGAGAGAGAGACAGAGAGAGAGAGAGAGAGAGGAACCATGGAGCAGAACAGGAAAGTAAATGGTCCCAAGTATGCTGGCCTCAACTTTTGGAGTGACCATATAGCCAGACAGTCCAATTCATAACTGGTGTTTCGGTGTAATTACCAAGGACTCTCAGTGTGTTCCATTTTGGATGATAAACCACACTGCTGCCAACTTTGTAGTTCACCATCTCTTTATACAACACCAGATAAGCACTGTATCATTTAGGTGACGATGAGATCACTACTTAAATTAGAAAACTGCCCAAGCCTGACCTAGGGTAATAAACTAAAGGCCAATCTCTGTACATCAGTGGACTATCAATTTACATGGGAAACTTTAAAGGGCTTCATCATATCATTCCATAGAATGATGTAAAATTATCTATATTTTGTCAAGTACTGAATGTTAAATTATAATATCGTATGTTATTATTACTATTAAACCACAGTATATCCAAAGTAGTGGTGTAGAGAAAGGCCTAGAAAAATCTATACTGAATTATTTATAGAGGCTGTCCAGGATCTGGAAAGGGGGAAAATAAAGAGAAATTGGTCAAAGAGCACAAAGTTTCAGTTACGTGAAGTGAGTTCATCCTAGGTAACTATCATGCAGTATAGTACCTATAGTTAACAATACTGTACTTCATAATTTACTATACTAAGAGGCTAGACTCATGTTAGGTGCTTGTCTTTGTTCATTATCTGTTACCATAATACTACAGAATGGATAATTTATAAACAATAGTAGCTAATTTGGCTCACAATTCTGGAAGCTAGAAAGTCCAACATCTGATGTGGGTTTCTTGTGATATAACCCACTAGGACAAGTGAACACACGTGACACAGATTTGAAAGGAGCTCAATTCATGTTTATCAGGAACTCACTCACTCAACAACTAAACCAAACCATGATAACAGTATTAAACCATTTACCAGAACAGAACCTTCATGACCTAATCTCTCAAAGGTCCCACCTCTGAATACTGTTACAATGGAAATTAAATTTCAACATGAGTTTTGAAGGGGCCACTTAACCTACAGTAGTGTTGTCATAATAATAATAAAGAAGACAGGAGGAAACTTTGGAGATGATGGATATGTTTATGACATTTATTGGGTGCTGGTTTCACAGGCCTATTATATACTTGTCTTGAAATGCATCAAGCTGTCTACTTTAAATATGTACAGCTTTTTGTATGCCAATCATACCACAATAAAGTGCTTTAAAGATTTTTTATAGTGATTGCCCTTGGGGTTGAAAGTTTGGGAGGGTGGATTTTTTTTAATTAAATATATTTACTAATTTTTAATTTTTTACAGTGAACATGTATCACCTGGAATACAATTTTTTAAGGGTTCTTAAAACCTATCATGAACTCATCGTGGATTACCAGCTTCTTTGGGGCTGTTCCCCACAGTACCCAATGCTATCAGCTTGGACAGGTAAGTTGAAGTGGAACCGATGCCCTTTGTAGAGTCCCTGTGGCAATATCCAAGCCTAGAGTTACGGTGAAGTCGCCTGGAATCGCTACTAATGCATCAAACCTCCCCGACAAGCCGCCAGGTGCACACGTCAGTCAGACTGGCTCCTATAAATCTTTGCCAGTTTATTTTAAAAGTCCCATCAGATTCTGGTGTTTGAACCAGCTCACCTGTCTGTTGTAGTCTGATTAATTAGATTAAGTCATTTTCTAGCTTAGTGGATATCATGATTTTTCACTGCCCTGTTTTCAATTTAAAGCAGAAACCCACATAATAAAAATCCTATGCAAAAATCTTCATGATCCACATAGGTTAGCATTATGTAGATATGAACATGAGTTTAAATTGGAACCAGTAAATCACAAATCAAATCTTTTTTGTGGAAAACATATTAAAGCCTATTACTTTCTAATAAAATATAATTTTGAGTTGAATCAATTATATACAAGTATAAACTGAACCAGAACTGTTCTCAAATTGTAAGACTCTTTGATGATAATCTAATCTATTGTGCTCACAAGTGAGAAAATAGACTTGGGGGAAATAGTGACTTGCCTGAACCAATGTAAAAATCTTACCCAGAGGAAAATTCCAGTCTCTACAAAACCCAAGACCGTTATTCAGAATGCAATCTCATGTAGATGTTTGCAAGTGAAATTTAAAAGTATTTCTCCCAATATTTGTTCCAAAGTTAAAGCTTTTAAATAATCATATTTAGACAGATACACAGACTGACTGACTGACCTACTGTCTGACTGATGTCACAGTTCCTAGTTACTTCAACAGCCCTGGGAGGCTACTCAGTACACGGTATACAGAACTGAATTGAAATAGACATAGTAGAAACAAAATCATCACCCTGTAAAGTATCTTTTTAGATTGAAGACTAAAAGCAGAGGTTTGATTTTTTTTAGTATAAAATAAATGTACCATTGCCCGGTCTTAATAAAAATACCTACATACAGGTTAGTTTTTTCCAGTGGACTCTACATTATTACTATACAATGAATCTGCAGAGCTATGTCTGTGATCTGCAGAAGTCCACATTTCCTCTGGCTGTAGATTCTTCTCCGTTGAGGCACATCCTGAACAGATCAGGAATTGTCAAATGGCCAAGTTAATACTGAATTAAATTGCACTTATGCTGCCTCAGTTAATACTGTCATGACAACAGTGTCAAAAAGATACTCAAGAGTCTTCAATAAAACAGTGACAGAAAACAGATGCTCTACCAAACCTATCTTGATTACCTCATTCATGGGGTGTAATTTTGATAAGAAAAGTACTATATTACTAGATAAGTTTTTTTTTCCCTGAAGTGATGTGAAAGCAAACAACGTATTCTGCTAGCAATGTTTAATCTTTGGTGGTACATTTAGCTGCAATTACGAATAAGTAGTAGCAAATGACCTACTGTCATAAAAAGTGTTAGTTATGGAGCTATTTATACGTAAGAAATAAATAAATGTTATTTATTGAACAAATAAAATAAGGTATTTTCTGCCTAAGATCTTGGAGAGATCTCTAAAGCTAAATGAAGAGTATACATATTCAATTGTTTTTAAAAAACCTAACCTGATAACTACTGTAGTAATAGTTTATTGAAATATGAGTCATCAGTTGATGCTAAAACTCCTGGGTAAATTTTTGACAAGAAACATTTACATAGTCTCAAAGTATCTTTCCACAAGATACTTACTAAATGCAAAGGGAAAACTAACTTTACAGTAGTTGAAACTGGCAGATTACACCTAAACCAAGATTAGGATCACTGGTAGTTGGACAAGCAGACATCATATGCCGCCTGATAGCATGCACTGAGAGGAACACATCACTTGTATGACATTCTTGCCAAAACTGTAAAACCCAATCATGAGGAAACACTGGACAAACTCAAGCTGAGAGTCATTCTACAAAATAATTACCTTGTACTCCTCAAAAATAGCAAGGTCATGAAAGACAAAGACTGAGGAAATATTCTGAAATAATTAAAGAAGACTAAAGAGATTTGATAAGTAAATCTAAAATGTGATCTGGGATCTTGGTTTGCTCTAAAGAACATTATTGGGACAATAGCCAAAATATTAGTCAGATGTGTAGATCAGATAATAGTATTTTCTAAATGTTTTTTTTTTTTCGGCACCAAGGATTGAACTCATAGCCTCACGCCAGCCACACAGACGCTTAACCCACTGAGCCAAACTCCCAGCCCTTCTAAATGTTAATTTACTAACTGTGATAATGGTACTGTAGTTACGCAAAAGAAAACCCTTGCTTTCAGGAACTACACATTTAAGTACTGGGAGGGGGAGTCATTAGGTCTGCAATTTACTCTCAAATGACTCATGAAAAAATACAAATCTGTGTACATGCACCTGTACAGACAGCTGAATGAAAGAATAGATGGATGGATGGGTAGAAAGATGGATGAAGAAAAGGAAGAAAGAAAAATACAAAATAAGTAATATGTATACATAAAAATAGTTAATGTAATTAAGAATTTCAAAATAATAATTAACCATTTATTAAGCACCTATTATGCAATATAAATAGTGCCAGATACTGCAGGAACTAAGCTGCTTAAAATTTTTTGCCCTTACATTTATTGGGAAAAGAAGATTATTACAACAAAACAATCAGAGGACAATTTGAAAGAGAATATATATATAATTAAATGTTAAAATAAGGATGTGAATAATTATAACAATTGTGGCCCATGTTTAGGAAGATTTAAAATAATAGCAACTCATACAAAAATAAAAATCTGTAATTATTTCAGTTGTTAGAATCTGTCAACAGTAAATAATTTCTAAAGATTTGTTTATGTGTGCATATAGCTATACAAATAATTTAAAGGCGGAATATAATAAAATATTTTCACACTTCTAAAACTTTCACAATCATTTCAACTTGACATGCAAGTAATTCTTCCACTCAAAGTAAGATATCCAGAAAATGTTTTTATAAGAAAGTGGATGGTCTCCACCCCAGCAAAAAAACAAACAAAAAAGTGCAAAGAAAAATATTCTAATGAAGGCAAAAGAGAGACAGAAAAATAAAACACGAAAGGCAAAAACATTAGCTAATTATTGATATGTGTGACAACCACTTTCCATTAATCAAATGTCAACAACCCTGGATGAAGAAAAATCACTAAAAGCCTTAATAAAAGCATTCACAGATAAATACTGGCATAAGAAATTTTGTAATATAAGAGATCAAATAAGAGATTTTTGTATCTCCTATACTCTTATACCAAATAGAAATTAAGCCTAAAACGCCACCTGGGCTTTTGGCTACCCCTTCTCCCCAAACTGGGTTTGATTCTGCCCTGGGTAGAATATTATTAACTAATCACATCCCTGGTAAGAAAGGTGATAGTCTTCAAAACCAAGTTCACCTTTCAATCCATCATTCTTAATAACAAGGGCACAATTTAATTTTGTCTCTACAAAGCAAAAGCTGGAGGATTTCACTCTAGATCAAATAACTAAGCATTAATGGAAGCAATGCAAATAAGCCTATGCAGACCACAAAAGGCAGAGAAGTGCAATTTAAGGTTAATGCATCTCACATTCTTTATTCAAAGTGGAGTGCCCCAAGGTTTTATGAGCAATAAGGATAATGAATTTATTTATGATTACTTTGGGGGAGGATCAGATGCTGAGTTAATTATCAGTTTAACTTTTTCCTTTTGGTCTAATCTCATTAATTTCATGTTTATTTTAAATGGTTCTCACTGGGGTTTTCTGATTTCATGAGTGACTAATAATATTCCAACTGTCGTGCCAGTTTGTTTCGTATTAGGAAATTAAATGGACTTGATCTCACTCTACAGATAAACACACACTATTCGTGGTTGCTTTTTTTTTACATTTCTAAAATGGCATAGTGATAATAATTGGACAGTTTGAGGTTTGAATTATGACCGTGTTCAGGTTACTTAACTCTAAGCCTCTTTTTTGCCAACTTAAATAAAACTTTGACAAGAAATCATGAAGATAAGGAAATCAAAGGGGAGAAAACCAAAGGCCTGAGAACACCCCTTTCATTTCCTCCCATCCCTGACTCAAAAGAAATGCCACAGAACGACCAAGATAGTCTGCGGAGGCCTTTAGGGCTGCGGTTCTTAAATGGTTTTATCAGTATAGATTCGCGATACATAATGAAGCTATTCATCATGGGGTACTGGTACACGTGGTTTTTGAACTTCACAGGCTTAGCCAGGCAAAGGGGGTCTAAGGCACCATTTGAGTCAATGCGCCCCCTGGTGTCACGTAGGGAAAATACCTCCGTGTTTGCAAGCTCTACCCTTACGCCTTGATGAAATTTTTCTAACAGAACTAACATTTTACCTAACCTACACCTTAAAATTTTTAAATTACATTCACCCTTTTGAGTTCCTGGTGGAAGAAGAAAGACTGTCATCGGTGTCGAACTTTTATTTTAGCTTATATTGTCCTCTTTTCTTAATCTTATAATTTTTAAAAATATAGCCAGGGATATAGCTCACTGGCATAGCACCTGCCTGACAAGGTCCTGAGTTCAATTCCCAGTACCAAAAAATAAAATAAAATAAAAAATAAAAACATTAAAATGCTTTGTTATTTATATATATTAGTTATGTCATATGTATGTGTCCCAAAACAATTCATCTTCACTCTGTGACCCAGGCAAGTCAAAACTTTGGATACCATGTATCAACATACTTTCTATGCCTTGGAAAACAGACACCAATACCCTCTACCCACTCACTAAGGCAAAAACAGTGCATATGCATCCAGCATATACTGTTCGATTTTAAATTATCAGTGTTCTAGGGGGAGCACCAACGTGGCAGAGTAGTAAGCAGCAGAGAAAGAGCCTCTCAGAGAGTTCCTATCCAGACACTGGAATACAGCAACATGAGGAAGACAAGAAAGAAGGAAGCAGATTCCCTGGACCCAGGAAGAATCTGAAGCAGGAATTGAAGCCCACAGAGAGAGTGAAGAGAGAAACTCCAACGAAGAAGGAGGAGGTAGCCTGTGGCACCTTCTCCCTGAGATGGGACTCACTGTGAGAGGAGAAGTTCAAACTTACAGTGATGGCTGGCAACCCTAGAGGCCTCCACAGAGAGATGGAGGGGAGAGTGAAGCGGAGGAGCAGATGTGCAGGATTGCACTAGCTGGTGGTGAGTGCTGAGGGTTCGGTCCTCCCACACGACTGAGCGATTGGCTAGGAGCCATCTAGGAGAGGGTGTGACTGAGCTCAGAACTCAGAGCTGCTACCAGCTCTATCTAGCAGCTCCCATTTAGGCTCAGACCTGCTGAAGGTATGTGGATGGCCGCAGGCTGGATGAGTCTGGTCTTGGCCAGAAGGAGCGGGCTTGCTGAGATTATCCACTACCCTGCCAGAAAACTACTGCTGGCCTGCCAGGATAGATCAGCATGGATTGGGACTCTGTCCCCACACGCTATTAGTGACAGCAGAGACAAATCTGGAAGTGGTTCTCTCTCTCTCTTTCTCTCTCTCTGTTGTGTTTTTGTTTTTTGCTTTTTGGTTTTTTTCCCTCCTTCATTGTTTGATCTTGTTTTTATATGAGTGTGAACCTGGTTTCTAGCCTCTTTGTGGTTGTGGTTCTGTTCTGTTCTTTTTATCTCTTCCTTCTCTCTTTGCCTCCAATCTTCTGCACCAGTTTCCCAAACTTAGCATGATCCCCTT
>RJWM01042131.1:0-14530 GCA_004363535.1 Dasyprocta punctata | reverse complement strand
AAGGAGGGAGAGAGAAGGATAGGTGCTGGGACTCAAATTCAGGCCTCCTACATGTGAGGCAAGTGCTCTACCATTGGGCTACCCCCAGCCTAAGGAACTCAAAGTTTAACGAGACATTATATAACTGCTCTGCAAGGACTCTTCTATGTTCAACAGTGAGAATAGGGAGATAAATCACACAGGGTTCCAACTATCACAGAGCTTATGGACTAATGGATGTTTAATGCAGGATACTGATATGACTGGAGCTAAACCTGATGAAAATCTGGTGACATGAATACAATATGAATTTAAAATCAGCAGAGAAAATTGGAGAGAGGAGATATGTGGTCTCCACGGTAAGCCAGGTAAGAAGTGATAAGGATCTGCACTCAGGCAGAGGGAATTTCTGAGAATGCCTTGGGAAGCACATCACTTCATCACTTGAATTCCCAATTCCTCCAATTTGGCTTTCTCCAGATAGTGTGAGGTCATTTTGGATGGAGAATGCTGAATCTGGAAGGGTAGTCATGTCATCAGAGAAAAGTACACCCTGCTAAATTCCACATTTTACCTTCTTATTTTTAATAAATCCACCACTCTAGCAAGGATTAGGAAGTATCCAAAGTAAGTAACATACCATGTAAAAATACAAATATGGCTAAGATTTTTGGTCTATTATTAAGATAACTGAATTAGCTCAGCCTAACCTATTTTTATTTAAAAGGCTAATCAAATTTCAGATGAACAACTGGAAATTCCCAAATATTACACACTTACTAACCCTGCTTTAAAAAAGATGAAAGGGAACAAGAGCTGGGCAGGATAAACAGACACAAAACATGTTTTGAAATCATTTTTGCACCCAAACATTAAACATCAAATGTTTCCATCTTTACTTCCAACTCTGTTTATACAACCTTCTCATCTAATTAGAGATTGGACAGTGTTTCATAGAGGTGGTCCTATAGGTCAAGTTTGAAAAGGTACTCTCAGGCACTAGCAGTTTTTAAAAAATGGTCATTTATATGAGCAGCATGATTCCACCTTCTTTAAAAGAAAACCTGAAGATGGGGACTTTCACAGTAACTTGAATCCATTTTCACAGTAACGAAAATGTTATCTGATATCTGCATTTATAACTTCCTATGGAATTCTGCACAACCCATTTGGGTCTAGAAGGAAGGAGGTAGCATCTTGTTTGTACTAAAAAGTTTTCTTTCTTACTTAGTATAAATTTCATATATTGACCTTTTCTCCTGACATTTATCTCCTTTTGTTCACTCTCTGGAAAGATATGGACTCTGCTACTTCTCCCAATTGTCTGTTCAATATTGTTGATGGAGTCAGTTAATTAAAAAAAAAGAAAAAAGAAAAAAGGGAATTAATACAACAATACAGAAGGAAAAATGGAAGGAGAAAAATTATTGTAAAAAGGGAGCCAGAATCATAAAGTTGAAGGAGGTATGACAGTCTGGAGTCAAAAGTTAAAGCCTTGGTTCTGCTAATTATTCACCATGTGATCCTGGGTATCTTGCTTTCAAAGAGTCCTTAAAAGAACCTGGTACATATTAAATAGGATGAGAGTTGCTCAATGTTTGAAGTTCAGGCCCAATGTTTTTGCATTTTAAAAACTCTCTAGAGAGGTTAAGTAACTTGCCCAAATGTCAAAACAACTAGGAAGCAGCAGAATTTGTGTGCAGCCCCAGGAAGTCTGGCTTCTACCCACAAGTATGAGTAGTAAGCCTTTTCCTAGACTACAAGCTCTTTCACTTACTTGTTCTATAATCTTGGGCATATTATTTATTGCTCTCTGCCTGTTTTTTCACCTGCAACATGTGAATGATATTAATACCTACCTCATGGAGTTATTTTGATAACCATAAGAATTAATACATGTAAAGCAAATAAACAGTTACTGATTTTTAAATGGTCATTTTTTTCTTGCTTTCATTTTACCTTGATAATTCTCCTATTAAAGCAGGCATTGAATAGCTCATATTTGTGGTGGGCCCTTTTTGATAATCCCTATAATCCTATTTTCTAATGTCTAGCATAAGATATATACTTCTCATCACCCACAATCCCCATGAGCTCCAGGTCATGCAGCTATTTGTTGAGGAGTACTAGAGTTATAACAGGGGAAGTAGAAAATGAAGTCACTTCAATCATCAGTCTCTTGGGATGTAAGGGTGAATGGCTGGGTAATGCACAAAACTGTTCATATAAGGCAGTATTTATCAATTTAGAATTAGAAGTCAGGTTTCTTATGGGTGCACAAAAGTTCTGCTGCTTCCTAGATGGTCGATGCTTTGGCAAGTTACTTAACCTTTCTGGGCCTACTTCTTAAGGTTGATGTGAGAATTAAATGATAGTTCATACAAGGTGGCAAAGTTTAGCACACAACACTCAGTAAGTGCTATCAGTATTATTGCTATTAAATTCTATGTTCTGAGTATGGAATCACTTTCTTAATATAGATTTTTCTAGGAAGTAATACACAGCCAACTTTCAGAAAGACTCTGACTAGTCAGCTAGGTAACTGTGGCTAAGCTCCCTTCTATCTCTTTGCCTCAGGCACCTCACTCATAAAATGGCCTAGCTGTACAAAATGGTCTCCCAGGTTCCATGAACTCTGATATTCTACAATTTCCAGCCATTTCCATTCAAGTTCCCTTTAGGTTTCAAGTTTGATCAAAGTTCAATGTTTTACACAATTAGATTATTTTGATATGTGGTTCAGTAAAAACAAAATAGCAATATCTTGATTTGACTGTGGGTAGCAGCCAATATGTATGGTTTTCCAGTTTTTGATTCATTATTTAGCTTAATTACCTGTTTCAAGGTTTGGACATGAAGAAAAGGTTCACTCTTTCTCTCAAATGAGACCTCAAAACAATAGTAAGCAAGAACCACTCAGTTGAAATCCAACAAAACTGAGTTTGCGCCCTTGTTCTATTGCTAGCTTTTTGTGCTGACTACTTGGGTAAGTCCCTACTCTTTGCTAAGCCTCTGTAAACACTGCAATGAAAAGGGGAGGGGCCAGACTAGGTGATCTTTTCAGAGCCCTTTCCATTTCCTTGAAGAACAGGAAAGTTGAGGGCACTGAATGAAATCTGAGAAGCCATCAAGTTTCTCATCAGATAACTCAAACTTAATATATGTCCCAAATCGAACCCTTGATGCTTACCCTACCCCATGCACTTTTTCTACATATTTATAGTCTTCACTGTTTCAGAAATGGTGATCTTATTTTCCCAGTTGCTCAAATCAAAAATTTGGCAATTATGTTTGTCTCCTTTCACTTTTTTATAATGAATATCCAATCTGTAAGAAAATGCTATTGGTCCTATCTCCAAACATTTCCCAAATCCAGCCGTTTCTTACCTCTTCTAACACCTTTGCCTAAGACACCATTATCTACCACTTGGATCTCTGCAGTAGGCTCTGCTCTCTGCTTCACCCTTGCTTTCACAGTTTCTTCTCCACACAGACAGTAAGTAAACATATAAATGTATATCAGAGAATAATAGATGTTATGAAGGATTCTGTTAAACTTTAAATCAGATAAAGTTACTCTGCTCAAAACCTGAGTAAAATCCACAGTCCAAAAGAGTGCCTGTGATGTTCTCCTTTATTTTGATGCCATGCTCTACCACTCTTCACTTATGTAACCCAGCCATATGGGTCTCCTCACTGTGTTCTATCACACCAAGTGTGCTTCTGCCTCAGGTCATTTGTGTTCTTCAACATTCTATTTCTAGATATCCCATGAGTCACTGCCTCATTTCCTTCAGCTGTCTTCTCACATAGCACCTTCCATAGTAAGGCCTCCTCTGTCCAGCAAATATAAAATGCGCCCTTATCAGTCTCTGTCTCTTGCACTCTGCTAAATGATTCTTTGTGATCTTAACACCCTCTGATACAGACTACATGTCTTCCCTCACTAAACTGTCAGCTCTCTCGAGGGTTTTTTCCTGCCTTTTCATTGCTATATTATCAATGCTTATTACAGAAGCTGGCATATAGTAAGCACTCAATAAATATTTGCAAATAAATGTAATCTTTAAACTAGAACAGCAAGTTTATTGGCATCCAGAGCTCCCACATAACTCAGTCAAGTGGATGGATAAGAGACCTAGAAGTCTTAAGAGCAGTGTAACCCTCAAGCAGCCAGTTGTGTTCCTTTGCTTCTCTGAATTTCACCATCCTATGGATGAAGTAAAAAAAGTTGTGGAATAAAAGCAGGAAAACATGCTTTGAGGAAAAAAGTGATTGATATCTCAGATGTGCCACTGTGAAGCTGTTTGACTATAGGTGTGTTACCTAACCTCTCTAAACACATTCACAATAGGAATAACAACAGTTGAAGTATTAGTAGTATGATACTCGAACCCTGAATACTTGTACAGAGTAGATATAAGAATAAAATGCAACAATGGAATATGAAACTGCTCTGTAAACTGCAAAGTGCTACAAGAATATATCCAATGTCACTGGCTGTTCCTTGATACACATGCATCAAAAGGTATCAAGGAGTCAGTATTATCAAGAATGTTTGGCACTTTGGAAAAGAACATCCCAAATGAAATACTAAGTACCATAGTAGCTTATAAATATATTGTCTGGTGCCAGACAGTTCTGGTTCAAATTATCCTATGATAGAGCCTTGGCTATGTATTGAAACCACTGAAGGAGCCCAACCACTCCCAGGACACTTGCAGCCCACCTAGCGGCCAGATAGTGGGAGTACACTCCCACAAGTAACACAAACCTTCAGAAAACATTGTAGAACCCCTAATGGGGGGGCTGGCTGGGGGTGGTGGAGCACGCTTGCAATTAGCACTCACAAGGCTGAGGCAGGAGGATCACTGCAAGTTCAAGGTCAGCCTGGGCTACATAGTGAGTTCAAGGCCATTCTGCACTGCACAAGACTGTCTCAAAAAAACCATTAAAAAAAGCTACAACTTATAATTTGGTAAAACTCTTAAGAGACTGTCACATGCTTCTTACTCCTCAAATTGTTTTATCTGTGCTTATTGCATCCCTCCCTTAACCAATATTCTGAAAGTCTACTTATTTATAATCTCAAATCAAGCCATCATGACTAATGAAAACTTTAGCACTTGATCTGATCACCATACTGGGTATCTTCATTCACTGTCACTCTAAAGTCACACTCATTAAACCATTAATCACCTTCAACTTTAAAACCATTACAGTGTTATTGCAGACTTGTTTAGTCAAGGGCTTCCGAAAATGTTCCCAACAAGTAAGCAAAAAGAGGCTTCAACACCTTGCTCTAGTTCCCTTTGTCTTTCCAGAGGTATCATTTCCTGTTGCTTGAGTTCAGTCATGCCCCCACTATTTGCATAAAAATTAGAAGCAGCCACAAGTAACAAATACTGGTGGCCACTTCATCCTGTATCAATCCATTTCTTTGCCTACATTTAAAAACTCAGTGCCATACATATAATGTCTCATCACAATGGCATTGTGGTGTGGCCTTTCTTCTGTCCTTTCTTTTCCTTCTTTCCCATTTTCCCTTTCCTCCCTCCTTTCTCTCTTTTCCTTTTTTCCTTCCTTCCTTCCTTTCTTCTTTCTTTTTTTTCTTTCACTAAAATTTCCCTGAAAGAAGTGATCTCGAGATTCTCTCTCAATTGTATTAACTTTCCTTTCATTATGTCACCTCTACTGGGCATAAGACTGATTTTTAATGAAAAGTGGTTGATTGTCATTCTTTTTTTTTTTTTTTTTTTGTACCTGGAATCAAACTCAGGACCTGTGCTTGCCAGTCAATCACTGTGCTGATGAGCTATATCCTTGGCACTTTGTTATTTTTTTTTAAAGATCATTTTATTAGGGTAGTTGCTAAAGTTATTTGGTCAAATACTACCTTTTCTGCATGTCTTGCTGTTCACTTTTGGGGCAGTAGCAGAAACTCTTGTCCCTTAAGTCCTAGAGATGTTTAGAACTCAAGTACTTTAAACAAGGTTACAGAACATGAGATCAGTATTGAAACATCAACTGTATTTTTGTACAGTGGCAATGGAAAATCAGAAAAGAAAACCAAGAAAACAATTCTATTCAGAGTAGTATAAAAATACTGTACTTAGGAATAAATTTAACAAAATAAGTGTGAAACTTATGTCTGAAAAACTATAAAGCATTCCTGGAAAAAGTATAAAGAAATCTTACATAAGTGGAAAGATATCTTATATTCAGATATCAAAAGACAACATTTAAAATGGCCAATAACCCCAAATTGTTCCACAGAGTCAATATAATCCCTATCAGAATCCTGACTGGCTTCCTTGTAGAAATTGATAAATTAATTCCCATTAACGTGAAAACTCAAGGGATCCACAACAGCCCATACAATTTTGAGAAAGAAAAAGTTGGAGGACTCACCTTCTTATTTCAATGCTTATTAAAAACCTACAAAAATCAAGACAGGGTGGTACTGGCATAAGGACAGTCTGATGGATCAATGGGATATGATTGAATCCAGAAATAAACTCTCACATTTATGGTCAACTAATTTTACACAAAAGATGCTAAGATAGTTAAATGGGGAAAAATTACAATAAATGATGCCACCATGACTGGGTGCATGCAAAAGAATAAAGCAGAATTTATATTTCATTTCACAATAAACATTAAGTCAAAACTGATCAAGGACTTAAATGTAAATAGCTAAAATTATAAATCAACTCTTAGAAAAAATGGATTTAAATCTTTGAGACTTTGGATTAGGCAAAGTCTTCTTAGATATGACACCAAAATTGTAAGCCAAAACAGAAAAAAATAGGTAAACTGAAATTAATCAAACTTAAAAACTTTTTGCTTCAATGGATCACATCAAGGGAGTAAAAAGACAACTCACATGTAGGAAAATATTCACAAATCATAAATGGCTAAAAGACCTGTATCTAGAATATGTAAAAAGTTCTAACAAATCAGTAATAAAATAAGCACAAATAATCCAACTACAAATGATTAAATGATAAAATGGACATTTTCCCAATAAATATATGAAAAGGTGCTGAATATTATTATTCATTAAAGAGATGCAAATCAAAAACTCAATAAGCTACTGCTTCATACTACTAAGACAGCTATAATAAAGAGATAATAACAAGTGTTGGTAAGATGTAGAGAAAAAGGAATCTTAATATATTGCTGGTGTGTTTGTAACACGGTGAAGCCATTTTTGAAAATAGTTTGGTAGATCTTCAAAAAGTTATGAACAAAGGTGTCATATGACACAGAAATTTTACTCCTAGATATGCGCCCTAAGGAGTTAAAAATACATGTCCATAGAAAATCTGTACATGAATGTTCACATCATTATTATTAAAAGGTCAAATAATGGGAACAACCCAGTATCCATCACTTAATACATACATAAAATGCAGCAGATCTGTGCAGTGGAACATTATTCAGCTATAAAAATAGTTAAGTAATTGACACATGCTTCAGTATGGATGAAGTTTGAAAACATTTTCTACAAAAGAAGCCAGTCACAAAATAACCCATAATGTATGATTTCATTTATATGAAATGTTAGAATAAGCAAATCCATAGATACAGAGAATAGATTAATGGTCATAGTTGGGAGCAGGTAGGAGGGCAACTGCTAAGATGAACAGTTTCTTGTTTTGAGTAGTTAAGATGTTCTAAAACTGATCATGGTAATGGTTTCATAACATCGAATATACTAAAAACAATTGAATCATACACTTTAAATGGGTAATTTATATGGATTATGACTTACAACTCAATAAAACTGTTATTAACAAAGTAAAACTCAGATATCACATTATCTAAATCGACAACTCTCTCCAGTGACCAGAATTTTAATGCTATAAATTTTTCTAAGTGAGCCATCTTTAACTGTGATGTGGCCTGCAGATTAGAAACAGGAATCAGTATGAGAGTGAAGTGGTGGCATCACTCATGAGTATGCAAGCAATAATTCACATACTACCAACTCTTAAGAAATCATCAAGTGTACCCCTTACCAAGCAATAATCTAAGTTATTAGAGTCAGGTGGGAAGATTCCAGCAGAAAAAGCTGCAAGTTCTGCTCTGGAGAAGTTTTCTCACTTGGTAAATGAACATTATGGAAAATACCACTGTTGTTCCCTCAATTGCAACCCACCTTAGTCTACTCAAACTTGCAAGAGTACTACTGAATAAACTGGAAAATGCTGACACTTTTTTTTTAAACGTGCTATATAACTTTAAGATTTCATAATTTTCTTCCCTATGATGAAGGACAACCAGTGTTTGTTACTGTACAGAACTTTACAATTAAAATGAAAGTCAGCTCTGTGTAGGATGAGGATAACTTAATCTGAATCGACACCCCAAAACTTGGTAGAATGCTGGTAGGGAAACACTGAAGTAGAATAATTTCTTTAATGCTTCTCTTAGTTTTCAAATGATTAATTTACACGTAGCCTGAGCAGATCATTCCAGCTGGACACATAAATGAGCACTCTTGTATGCATATTAGGTGCTGCCAGTGCACCCTCATTTCTGACACAGGCAGAGCAATGTGGAAGGGAAAAGGGTCCCATTATTCTCAGGACCCAAGAGAAGGTTATCAGTAGGGACAGTAGACAGAAAGGGTCAGGAATCAAAAGAAAGATAGGCAGTAGCCTGCAAAATAGTCCATTAAATTTCTAAGTCCTCAAGTCATCCAGTTAAGCTCCCTCTGCAACTGTTGAATCAGCCTCTAACCCAAAGGTAAAAAAGTTCTGCTATTTACATTGCAATACCTTCAAGTCTTCACAAAAAGTTGCTATAGTTGATACGATCTAAATTTTTTTAATGAAAAAAATTTAGGAATACGCCACAGGTCTAACGAGAAAAATATTTTGGGAAGTAGAAAGAAGAATATTTTAATGTTATAACCTTGGAAGGAATGGAATAAGAGAAAATTTGGGATAAGTAGCACTTAAGGAAGTTGCAGACTAAGAGAAAATGGAGACGGTTGGGGGCAGGGAAAGATTTCCTTTTTTCCTCTCTGACCAACCTCACAAAACTTGAGTTTTCTGTTATGGTTTATATTTTTCAGAATCATGATTTCAGATTTGGCTATAAAATAAGACCCTTGCATTGTGACATGTAGCTCATATTCTGCTCTCTGCCTAAGCAGAGTTCTGAATAAAACTGGTTTTCTTGATGGCACCATTAGTAGTAATAATAAAATTATCCACACCCAACTCACATGAGTCTATCAAGAGCAATCACTGTACATGTATGAGTCAAAAGACTAAAGGCTTTTTTTTGTTTGTTATAAGTGCATAGATGTTCACCAGATGAGTAAATTACTACAGCAAGGAAAAGCAGTTAACAAAGAAAATTAAATGTGCCAGAAAATTCAGTATATTATTTCAAAATTTACAGCTCAAAGAGTGAAAATTTGATAAGGAAAAATTAGTGCTGGTAAGCAAGCACTCCAAAGTGATCCTGTGATTGGAAGGCTGTAAGCTTCTTTCAAAACAGCTCCCACAAATATTTACCTGTGCTGAGCTGAAAGATAGTTTGTGAACAAGCAAGAAGGCTTCTCCATGGTTACACCCTGTGGATACTTACCAATGGGTAGGGGGCAACTCAGTGTGATTATTTGGTCTTCAGTTTTTGATTACTGAGATCCAGACAGAACTCACCAACCATTTGTTAACCACAGAAAAAGGATGCTTCTTCCTAACATAGTGACCTCAAAGCCTACCCACAGAAACCATTTGTCTGCCTTCATCCGAAGTAAAATTCTGTTTTACAAAACAAACTGCTCCTTCTAATGTACTCATAAAAAAAAGCTGCTTGATAACCGGGAAATGGAGTAGAGATAAAAACAGGAATTAATAAAATGACGTATCTTGAAAAAAATAATAGGTAAAAGCAGGACTTACCAATTTCAAAGCATTACTAAAATATTACTTATTTAGGGAGACCACAACACACTACTAAAAGAAAACACATCTTTTCATATTGGAAAATTTCTGTAAACCCCAACTCTGATTTCTACATGGGCTAACTTGGGCCCCAACTTTCAAGAATAAACCTTTGCCATATTATTTGTGCTGCTCACTGAGATATAAGGGGCTCTATTTCTGTCAAGGGCCAGCAGTCAATTAAGGTCAGTCTTTGAACTCTGCAAGAAGACAGCTCCATGAAATACCATCAGGGTTGAAAACAAGTCCCATCATTTTTTACTATTCCTTCTGTTCGAAACACACTCTCAATTAAGTAAAACTAGGACCACCTTGGGCTTCTGTCATGCTCTCTGCAGAAACTTTATTGATATATAAGAACACAGAGTTATTGCCGAAACTACTAATGTTTTAAAAAACCCCTCCACCAATTAACTAATGTCCATGAGCATAGTTAAACAACTGAAAAATAAAGGAACCCAACAGGTTTTTGGAAGCCTCTAGAATTTTGAGACAAAGTTAGCACATAATGCATGCAATGCAGAGAAGGAGGAAGCTCTGACGGGCTTGAAAAATCTACTGCTTTTCACCAAATTTTGCTCTTAAAAAGTTAGGGAAACAGAAAATATTTCAACTTTTAGCGTGGAACTGATTGCGTCCTGATTAAACTGACTAATTTTTAATAAACTTACTCAAAGATTTTCTGTATCCTAGAAATACAAATTGTCAACTCACATAACAGAAACATCACTTTTACCTTTTACTAGACCCTTCGTACCCAGTTTAGAAAAAATGAAATAATCTTGTGCTTTCTTTGGGTACTGCTAAATTCTCACTAGTTGAACGGTGTCAAGGAGGAATCAAGCAATGATGGTCTTCCTGATAGAGAAATGTTTTCCTATAAGACTTAGAATAAAACCACCAAGCTTGCTATAAAGCTGATTGAAAGAACTTTTTGCTCTCTATAGCTGCTTAGTCGAAATTTAGGCTGTTGTTTGAAGACACATATTCCTAAGCAAACAACAGTTTCCTCTCTGCAAATTAAGTGGTAGGACATGCAGAAAGTGTAAGTTTCCATTGATTGAGTTTAGCATCATTGTAAGTTGAGAAACACCTTAAACATTTTCCCCCAGATCAGAAGAGGGATTTCACTCTAGGAACCACCATACGAAAAACAATGAACTCTACCAAGTAAATCTGTTCTCATAAAATGAAGACCTTTTATACCCGAGTAGAACCCACTGCAAAATAAACACTCTAAATTCACTGGAAAAGACTTTGATGATATTAAAAGAACCCTTTGAAAATCCTGTAAGCCAAACCATAAAAGCCTCATAGAAGGTGAAGCCTAAGAAGAAGCTATTTCTCCGACATCAGGAAAATACTATTTTATGAAATCATATTCTCCTCTGTCTTTTCTAACATTTTTAACATCCTCCAAGAACAGAAGCACAGATTAAAGGAGGAAAACTGTTAGATTTTAAGTTAGTAAACAAGTATGTTAAGGCATGCAAATTTTGAAAAAGTTACATATGAAAGAAAACAACTATGGAAACACAGAACAAGTCCATGCGGACCTCAGCACCTGATCTGCGACCTGAGTAATTCTCCAGTAAATACTCTCTCACCAGATAAACGAATCTCCTAACTTGCTGAGAAAAAAATCTTCAACATGGTCTCCAAGAAACTCAAAAACTGCAGTAAGGAAGAATTTTTAATAAGCAAGATGAAATTGCTGGCCACTTTTTGCATACCCTAATTAAAACTGGTGTAAGATTATGGCTCATAGGTCACATGCAGTTCTTACTGGACTTGTTACCAACAACTGATGTTTTTAAAATGTACGCATGTCCTTAAAATAAAGAAATATAATGAAGTGCCTCATTTTTTCCTCCCAAGTACAGATTTCTGAGCACAGTACAATAGCTAGAAATACAATTTTTTCTCCAAACACTTTCATAAATGAAATTCAAATCTAACCAAATATTTATTAAAAGAACATTCTCCTTCTTGTGGCTCTGAAGCAAACCTGAAGTAGGGGCTGTGGATTTGTTAGAATACACCGCTGGAATAAACATTTTGCAAGAGAAAACAGACCCAAACAACAGCTTCCAACTTAATCAACCAATGACGAGAAAGTTGCAGTGGCAAAGCTTGCCCAGGCTTTACCAAGAAATTTACTCCTCTACCTGCTCTAAATGTGCCTGGTTGAATTCTGCCCACTGACCTCCAGCCCTTGGACGGAAAACGTCCTCAGTTACTTCCAGAGAAAGAATATCACTCCCTCACACTGGGGCCTTGGCCACCCAGAAACTACCTTCTTTCGCTAATCCGGAACGCCATTCTCTCTTTGCAGGAGACCGAGCTAAGAACGCTTGGGCCGGTCTTTTCCAGAGACCGGCTATGATCTGAAAGATGAACAATAACAGACCCGAAGAGGAGAAATTGCCCATATTTCTGATCAAGGTTCTAGGACTTTGAGGTGGGAAGGGGCAAAAAACAGTGGAGGACTTACAGGCTTCTTCTCTGAAAGCGATTCTTGCAATCAAGTTTTGAGTCTGCGGGGACCGGAGCGCCAGGAGGTAGAGAAGATTTTAGGCTGCTGAGGGAGTTGGAATTTTGAAAGGCACTAACCAGCGCCTAGGGTGAGCAACAAGGGATTGGAACCCTCTGGTTAAAACTTGGGCAGGCAGGGAGTCCCACGAAAGGCTTCAGATTTAGGGCGGCCTTTCCTATAGGACTGGGCTGAGATCTCTGAGTCTGTCTAAACGTTCACTGGAGGAAGAGTGGCTAGATAGGAGATTCCCAAGAACGCAGAGCAACTCTGTGCCCTGGGTCTAAAGGTTACATTTCTGGAGAGAGAAACTTACCGCACGTCTCCATAAGGTCCGGAGTAGCTCTCCATCCAGGGTCCCATCTCGCTTTTGACACAACTCGGACTGGGATAGGGCACTCTACCGGCCATGCCACCGGGGTACCACACGTCGGGTGCAGGGAAATCGCCTTCCTGGCCCGCCAGCCCCTGAGGTGGCCGAGGGTAACCATAGGGGGCTACGGCCCCTGCCTCGCCTGTACTGCCGCCGCCACCCCCTCCACACGGTCCATACAACTGGCCTTCTTCGGCTGTGAAAAGAGTGTGCCAGGAAGATGAGGCAGTGGTTGAGGGTGACCCGGAGCTGGGTCCTGTGGCACCCCCACCATGCAGGCTTGCCAGGTCTCCATAACGGCACTGCGCAGCTGCAGCCGCCCAGGCGCTGCCGTAGTCCAGCGGGTTCTCCAGTTTGATGCGGGTGTGCGGATGGGGAGGCGGTGGAGGGGGTGGAGGCCCGGCCAGGGGCAGCGGAAAGTTGTAGTACTCGCGACTCTGGTATGATGCTGCCTCGTCCAGTGCTCCAGACTTGTAGAGAGACAAGGTGGATGGCAGTTCAAGTGTCCCAGAGCTCCCTGCTTCGCTGCTGCCAGAGCAGCCCAGGCTTTCACCTTCTAGACCTTTGGCGTAACCTCCCTTGAAAGAGGAATATTCAACAGTCTCTTCAGTGCCCTTGCCTGGGCTGTCGTTCAGTAAAGAACCTTTGCATTCGACCAACGAAGCACAGTGAGTGGGTCGCACAGCAGGTGGACCTCCCAAGAGCGGTGCATACATACAGTCTCCCCGAAGCTGTTCCCCAGGACTCAGATGCTCCAATGCCTCCACACCCAAGCCCATGGACACAGACACTGCCTTACACAACTCCTTGGCACTGTCAGATATTGTCGAATTGACCCCTAGGTAACTGTCCTTGGAAGAGGTGGCAGCCCCAACTGCTTCTCTCGCTCTCCCGGTGCTGCCGGTTTCAGATACCACTTCCAGCTGCTGCTGCTGCTGCTGCTGCTGCTGCTGCTGCTGCTGCTGCTGCTGCTGCTGCTGCTGCTGCTGCTGCTGAGGCTGAGGCTGAGACTGTTGCTGCTGCTGCTGCTGCTGCTGCTGAAGGAGTTGCATGGTGCCAGCTTCGCTCAGGATGTCTTTAAGGTCGGCGGAGCAGCTGCTTAAGCTGGGGAAAGTGGGGCCCAGCAGAGACAACGTGGATGGGGCAGCTGAGTCATCCTCGTCCGGAGGTGCTGGTGGCTGCTGCGGCAACCCCTTGCTGGAGGGCGCAGAGGTTCCAGTCTCTGAGAGACAGCCCCTCTCAGGGTGGCCCTCAGGGGTCGACTGCTGTTGAGAAGGCTGCTGTTCCTCCTCCAGGGCCAGGTAGCCTGCGGGGCCTCTGATGTGCGCCTGGGGAGAGCCATCCTCACCCTGCTGCGGCTGCCGGGGGCTGGTCTGCTGCTGCTGCAAATGGGCGCCCGGAGGTGCTGTATTATCAGTCACAGGGTGCCGGGGCCCCGGGGTCTGGATCACTTCGCGCACGCTCTGGAACAAATTCTGGAAAGCTCCTCGAAAGGTCTTGGAGGGTGGCCGGGGGTAGACCCTCCCCAGCCCTAACTGCACCTCCATCCTAGAGCTTGGCTGAATCTTTGATCTAATGCCCCTACCCTATATCTCCCCTTTTTTGCTCCAAAGAGTTCAACAGGCTGTGATGGTGCGGTCGCCAGCAGCTAGCTGCCCACCTGCGAAAAGCTCCAGAGAA